>BQNB010150603.1:0-16011 GCA_026074375.1 Tanacetum coccineum
TATATATATCTTGTGATGTTGATCTTGAAGTAACACGCCCTGGATCCTTATTCCGCTGCGACCCATTTTGGGGGTGTTACAGATCATGTCTTAACTCGCTTTCAAAGCCCTCTTTGTAGGTCTTCTAATTTAACTTGTACTTTTGAGTGTTTAATGATGCATAAAATCTAGTTGTACGGTGCGTTTGTTAAAAATCGATCATGAAAAATTTACGAAAAAGTAATAAGGTTGCGTGTACGGTTCGAACTCAAAGAAAATGAGGTTAAGATTTTGTAATTTTATTGTCATGGTTGTGATGGTTGAAAAATATTTATTCATTATTTAGCTTATTTTGGTTAGTGACTTATTTGGCTTATTTTTAAGCACTTTTGGACTTATTATGAGCTTATAAGCTCTCGACAAATGGGAGGAGTACAAGGAAAATGTTTTTGGTTATTTACCTCGTGTGTCGTATTTTTGTGGACTATTTTGATAGCTTATGGTGATAACCGAATATACTACGTAGCTTAATATCTTATTAGAAAGCTTATTATGGTTGTTTAGGGCTTATAAAGCTCATGGCCCAATAAGCCCAATAAGCCATGGCTAATTGTGGGCTTATTATAGTTCAGATTATTTTGTTAGCTATTGTTTTGGGCTTATTTCGACTAATGGGATTTAATATTGGGCCTAAAACGTACTTTATGCATACGCATATCTTAATGGATCCTTATGGGGCCTTAAGGCCCAATAAGCGAAAACTAGTCGTTTTATGAGTTTTAACGAACTTTTGGAAATTGGAGCATACTTATGAAATGATATTGAAAGTTGTTTTAGGGAAAATATGCTTTGATAAACGTTGCGAGAAATGATTTTGGTATTTTGACGAAAAAGGGTGAAATTGTGGAAAAATATTTAAATTTAAGGTTTAAAACCTTGGAAAACATTGTATAAACCAACAGGTCATGTCAAAATTTCGTAAAAAGTCTACACTTAGAATTTTTACTCAAAACGTGATTTTACGATAAAATAATAAAATATTATTATTTTAATGCGTCTACTAAAAGACAAAAAATATAATTTTATGAAACTTTCCTAAATTGTTTAGCATAAATAAATGTTTCATTACTTATAATCTAAATGATTAATTAATGATAACTAAGAGTACCAAATGGATTTACCGAAGTATATTTATAAGTGTTTATTATAAGAATTTTCTTATATTACTCTACTATTATATTAAATGGTATAAGTATATATAATATACTAAGGTACGAGTTGGATGTATGTTATCTTTTGAAACTAAGTCGTCAACCATCACACCACTAAAAACATTAAGGATGATTGTACAACGCGCATCTAACCTCTATGCATCAAACCTAAAAAAACTGTGTTGGAAATAAATGTCTAAGTGGAACATTAATTGGACTAGGTTATGTTCGGACGTCGTTGCATTTGCTTGTGTGATATTGAGTTTGCTGCTAGACACCTTTGCTTGAGGTGAGTTCTCGTAGCCCCAAGGCATCCCTTGCCTTGATGGTGAGTTCTCTTAGGCCCCTACTTTTTAAGTCCTTTTTCGTCTAGGGCGGAAAATAGATAACTCAAAAATGTTTTTGAATGTGTTTTCTAACCAACCACGTGACGAAATCATGGTTTGTGTTCTTTGGACAATTGTTGTGTGCTTATAAACTATATTGTGTATGACATTGTGTATTTGATTATACCTGGTGTGCAATGAGAATGACCATGGCAATTGTATGTGCTATTAGAGGGTATTTGCTTTTGTTTGAGGATGGTACTTGCCCATTATAGTATGGCCCCCAATGGTAGGTTTTAGGTGCGGGGGGGCCTAAGGAGTTGCTGACTCCACCAAAAGAAATTGGAACTATGTTCGGTTTGATGATTTAGCACGAGGTTGCCCTATGTCATTGGGATTTGCTGAAATGTGTTAATTTATTCACCGTCATATTGCACAATTTGTCACACTACTTAATATATTTTGGCACAAACACACTGGGTTAAAATAAACCTATTGAGTCACCAATTTTTTGTTGACCTTTTCGAGTATCATATTTAGGTGAAGTATAATGTAACTGTTAAGGTTAGGATGCACTGCTAGCCAGACTTTAAGAGTATCCTGCTATGGATTTGTATTGAGAGGTTTGCCATTTGGTGTTTGTTTCTTGAACTTAGTACTTTGACGGTTTTGGTTCAAGACTTAGTAGGACCCATGCATGGGCTTTTGGATCTTGTAATTTTTGGAGGTCTATTAGATGTGTCGTTCTTGTGGGCGGACTTCACTCAAATCTATATGTGGGGTTGAAGCGTCGTCTTGACACTTCTATCATTATTGCACTTTCTTTGTTTTGTTCTATTTTCATTTCTTGTGTTTTGATTGATACATTCTTCGTTGCCACATACCCGTAGTTTCCGCCTATGTCGGGGTTGTGACATTGTGACAAACTATTGAGATTGTCAAAATGTATAAATTATAAACTTGATGTTGAGAAAGTGTCAGTTGTATTTCAAGTCGATTCTTTAACAAAGGAAAGAGATGATTATGTGAAACTTGAATATCAAAAGCTTATTAATTCAATGAAAATGACATGGGCTTAACATGAAAGGGAGATTATTGAATTGATTAAGAATTTCAATCAAAAGACATATGCATATGGTGATGTACAATCTAAAAACCAATATCTTTTGATAACAATCTCTGAGCTAAAAGCTAATCTAAAATCAGTTGAAAAATGGAAGAATGTGGATAATAAGTTTGATAAGTCTTTGATCTTAGAAAAACTAGTGTGTATTACACCGATTAATAAGAACAGCGGTCAAAAGTCTAATTTTGTTCCCAAGATTGATGTTAAGCAAGATTTGTCAAAACCAGTCATTTCATGTTCTTCACCTAAGGTTGAAACATGCAAAAGTAACACAAATGTCATTGCGCGAGGAATGTATCGAGTGAAAACAAAAGAAACAAAAACATCTCTTGAGAAAACTAACGTGATTTTTCTCGTTTCCACAGGAGTAGAGAAGTCTAATAGTGTGAGCAGACCAAAGTCTAAGAGCACTAAATTAAACAAAAGTGTATTGCTTAACACTAAGGATAGATGCATTTCTAAGGAGTTAAAGAAGTAAAAAAGTCGTGTAGGCACATTTCTAATAAGAGTGTTACATCGAATTCAAATTATTTCTAAGAACAAAGTGAATGTATTAAACGATAATGTTGTAAACTTAACATTGTGAATGTATTGTAAATCGGAATGTTGTATGTTGTTTGTTGTGGTCAAGATGTTCTAATTAATTAATGGAAATGTATGTTGCTAGATATGCATATTGTCTGTTGTGTATCATAATAGTGTAAAAGATAGTGAAAAGAGCCTTGTTTACTTTCCCCATAGCAGAAAAAACTAACGTTTTAGGAGCTACCCCCATAGTTACGGAAACTAGGTTTAATGTTGCTACCCTCGCAACTGCACCAAATAAGTTCTGTGGTACTACATCGTTAATTCCAAAATCTAGGCAAGTTAGAACACTTTACATGAAAAAAAACATAAAAACAAGTAGAAAGTGGTAGAAATGGTTTGAACATCAACTAAATTTCAGTTGGCCACCTAAGAGCAAAAATGCACAAATAAGTCCGCGTGTAACTGAGAGTAGATCTAATGTTGTAACTCACTCTAAGACACTGGTTACCACTCAAAAATGGGTAACCAAACTATCCACTCTTCCATCCTTGTTTTCTCTGTGTAGTGCACATGATCGAGATCGTCCTGTGGATTGTTGATAGTGGATGTTCAAAGCAAATGACAAGGAATCTCAAACTGTTGAAAAACTTTGTTGAGAAGTTCACGAGAACTATCCGCTTTGGCAATGACCACTTTGTAGCAATCACATGATACAAAGATTACATTCAAAGGAATCTTACCATATGTCATGTCTACTTTGTAGAAGGCCTTGGACACGTTCTTTTCTCAGTAGGTTAATTTTGCGATGAAGATCTTGAAGTTGTATTTTGATCTAACACATGTTATGTTCGGAATCTGGAGGGTGATGATCTTTAACCAGTTATCATGACTTGAATCTCTATACCATCTCCATTTCTAAAATGGCAGCTTCTTCTCCTGTGTTCCTTATGTCCAAAGCTTCATCAACCAAATCATGGTTATGGCACTAACGTCTTTCTCACCTGAATTTCAATACCATTAACCAACTCACCAAACAAGACTGAGTCGTCAGAATTCCTAAGTTAAAATAAGATAAAGATCACTTATGTTTAGATTGCGAGCAAGGAAAAAGTCGACGTGCCATTCTCAAACCTAAACTGGTACCAAGTATTGATTCCAGACTGGAATTATTACACATGGATCTGTATGGACCAATGAGGGTAGAGAGCATTAACCAGAAAAAGTATATTTTGGTGATTTTCGATGAATATTCTCGTTATACATGGGTGTATTTTCTTTGGACGAAAGATGAGGCTCTAGATATGATTATCAAGTTCATAACTCAAATTCAAGTGAGTCTTCGGGCTACAATTCAAGTTATTCGAACTGATAATGGCACAGAATTCAAGAATGATAAGTTGAGGTCTCATTATGAAAAAATTAGCATCCATCACCAAACATCAATCGCCATAACTCCTCAACAAAATGGTATTGTCGAAAGGAGGAATAGAACTCTTATAGAGGTTGCGAGAATAATGCTATTTTTTCACAAGCACCATAATTCTTATGGGCTGAAGCTGTTGCAACTGCGTGTTTCACACAAAATCCTTCATTAGTGCATGCCTGTTATAACAAAACCCCTTATGAGATAATCAAGAACAGGAAACCAAGCGTCCAGTATTTTCATGTATTTGGTTCGTTGTGTTATCCTACTAATTATCGAAATGATATTGGTAAGCTTAAGCCGAATGCAGACATTGTGATTTTTATTGGGGATATTCTGAATCTTCACGAGGGTTTTGTATCTATAACGCAAAACAAGAAAAGTCATGAAAACCATTCATGTCAAGTTTGATGAGTTAACGACAATGGCTTCTGAGTGTAACAATTTAGAACCCAGTCTAAATTGCTTAACATTTCAAGATTCATAAGACGAATCAACTCAAACACCGACAAAAGAGGATTTGGATGAGTTGTTTGGTCCACTTTATGAAGAATACTATGAAAGGAGAAACCCAGAAGTGTCCATTGATTCCGTTGTACATGATACTCTCAATAATGAAGACAATCCTTCATCGTCAATAATCGTTGTTGATGATAATGAAGATCCTCAAATAGTATCTACCTCTGAAGAGCAAACCTCTTCAATCTCAAATGATATTGATGATGAATCAATTCAAGAAGATATTACAAACCTTGACGGAAACACTTTCATTACTCTATTTTGTTCTCTTATTTTGGAAGAAGTTGAGTCATCTTCCACAAATCATGATCCGTTAAATATGCACGGATTTTATCAACAACATTGCTCAATTGAAAAATGGACAAAAGATCATCCTCTCAAGCAAGTGATTGGTAACCCTACCAAACTAGCTGTGACAAGGAGTAAACTCAATACTAATGCTGAAATGTGCATGTACGCGCTTACTATGAGTACTACTAAACCTAAAAAATATCAAAGAAGCGATGAAGATCATAGTTGGATTGAGTTAATGCAAGACGAGCTCCATCAGTTTAAAAGATTAAAAGTTTGGGAATTAGTCAAAAGACCCGCTGGAAGAAATATTATCGGGGTTAAATGGCTTTAGAAAAACAAGACTGATGCATAAAATACTGTTATTCGCAACAAATCTCGACTCATCTCCAGAGGGTACCGTCAAGAAGAAGGAATTGATTTGAAGAATTGTTTTCTCCGGTAGCACGACTTGAAGCTGTCAGAATGTTCATAGCTTATGCGGCTCACGAGAACTTCACAATCTATCTAATGGATGTCAAAACCGCATTTCTCAATGGTCCTCTAAAAATAAGAAGTTTATGTGAGTCAGCCAGATGGTTTTGTAGATCATGACTTTACAAATCATGTTTATCATCTTTGGAAAGCTCTTTATGGTCTCAAATAAGCTCCAATAGCACGGTATGACAAGTTATCCTCTTTCTTGATTGAGAATCACTTCACAAAAAGTATTGTTGACCCAAAATTGTTTACAAGAAGACACGAGGAAGGCATTTTACTTGTACAAGTATATGTCAATGACATCATATTTGGCTCTACAAATCTAATATTTTCAAATAGATTTTCAAAACTAATGAAAAACAATTTTGATGGGTGAAATGAAGTTCTTTCTTGGACTTCAGGTTCATCAATCACACCATGGAATCTTTATAAGTCAGTCACAATATACTTTAAAGATTTTAAAGAAACATGGTATGGATGGTTGTGATTCAATTAGCACACGAATGCCACTGCAAAACTTGATGCTGATTTACAAGGTACCCCAACTGATTAAACAATATATCGTTACATGATGGGAGAACATATGTATCTCACTACAGTTCGACCAGATATTACTTTTGCCACATTTGTTTGTGCACGATATCAAGCATGACCCCCGGTCAAACACCTCAAAGAGGTTAAGTGGATCTTTTGATACCTAAAACAGACTTATAACATGGGTATGTGGTATCTGAATAATTTTGGCTTTGAACTAACAGCGTATTCAAACGCAGACCATGCAGGGTGCCATGATGATTGTAAAAGCACATTTAGGGGAATTTAATTTATGAGAGATAAGTTGGTCAGTTGGTCATCTAAGAAACAATATTGTACAGCAATGTCAACTACGGAAGTTGAATACGTATCATTATCCGCGTGTTTTGCTCAAATCATTTGGATGCGAACACAACTCCTGAATCATGGATTTCGTTACAACAAGATTCTGATATACTACGATTCAAAGAGTGCAATTGCAATATCATGCAATCCGGTACAACATTTGCATACAAAATACATCAACATCCGTTATCATTTTATCAAGGAGCATATTGAGCAAGGTACTATTGAATTCTACTTTGTCAAGACGGAGTATCAATTGGCTGATCTATAATTACTAAAGCCATTCCTAAGGAAAGGTTTAAGTATCTAGCTCATCGCATTGGTTTGAGATGTATGATTCCAACAAAGTTAGAACGTCTGAAAAAGTTATCTTCTTAATTACAAGATCATACATCAACAACATGTATATAAATTTTCAAAAAACAAACTATAAAATTGAAAAATGAAAAACACAAAAAGATTTTTATTTAAAATTTTCAAAATATAAAAACCAAATACAAAATAGAAAAAGTAAAAATACAAAAATATTAGATATTTAAACAATCATATGTCTCCTCTGGTTTCACAGATTCATGATTCATGTTTTTCTCAAAAGATTCTTTGAATGCTTTAATAGGATCATGATTTGAGGGGGAGTTATTCATATAACATAAAGTTTCTTCACCAGTAAAACATGTTTTTGTAAAAGTTTTCGTTCACAAAAAGAGAAAGGAATGTTCATATCATCATCTTCGAAATATCATAAGTTTTTAAAAAAATGCAAAAATAATGATCTCTCGAATAAATTTTATTCAAAAGGGAAGAAATTTTTAGATGGATATTTATTCGAGAAGGAGTTATAAATTTTTTCTTTGTGCTCAAACGGGCCTTTGAAAATTGTCAAAACTCCAACAATGGCTTAAGTTGAAACGAGATATTCTCGAAGAGGGGGGGTTTATGTGATAACTTTGGATGGACAACTCTACCACAAAAAAGGTAGTCATATTACTAAAAATTGACAAATAATGCCACAACTCTTTTCATCAACCTATTAAAAAGTATAGAAGGGAAAATTATGATGAAAGCTTTCTTTACTTACGCTATATGTTCCACGAAAGGAGTTAAAAATTTCGAAATTTAGTCAAATCAAAAAGCTTGCGGAACTCTTTTAAATCGATCCAAATCGATTAGTTATCACTTTCTTCTTTTACAAGTAAGATTTCATACTACTTGTCATTGATTATTTCAATTCAAAAGATCATTCACATCACTTAATTGTCGTTATTGCAAATTAGGGTTAGGGTTACAGAAGTCTTCAAATCTTAATTGAGTACGCATTTAGGGTTTTTAACAAGTGCTTGTACTCTGTCTTTAATCCATAAACCTTGATAGATGACTCTCGTAACATGATTTACTTGGATTATGTGAATACGTATACTTTTGGAATTTTTTATATAGTTACGAAACTTCTTGTTTTGAATGATTTTGGAAGTATATTGTAAGGTTGCATTGTAACAATGATTGATGAGTGACTTACTTGTGAATAAAGTGTATGAATTTGATTTAGGAGTTCATAATTTAGGTTTCAGAATTCTTAATAGTTCATCTTCAAAAGGTTATGGAAGTTTTACGTTGGACCTAAAATAGGTTTCGGTAATTATAGATGGACTTTGAGTACTTTTGAAATGTTTGTGATAATGGTCCTTAACTAGTTTCGGAATTCATTAGTATTAGGCCCAAGTACTTTTGGAAATCTTAAGTTAGGCTTAAAAGGTTTCATAGCTTTCTTGATTTGGGCTTATGAAATGTTTTAGAATTTTGTTAAGATGGGCTGAATTGGTTACGAAATTATGTTATTGGACCTAAACTAGGTTTTAGAACATAATGAAATGGTCTTAGATTGCTTAACACGATTTGAATAATAAATGTGCTTAAATGTGTTACGTGGCTTATGTGGGAAAATGATAATCTAGTTCAGATTACGTGTTTCTATGTTGACACAAGCGCCAGCGATGTAAGTTGCATCCGGTTTCGACTGTTTTCTAATTTAGAATTCGTTAGCGACTTAGTGACCATCCGTTGTCAATATAAGAATACATTATTTTTAGCTAAATTTTTCATTAAATGTGATTGTTGTTAAAATGTGCTTCACATGTTCAAAACAAATGATAATTTATGAAAAATGGATAAAGGATGTAATTCACATGTCTGTGATCGTTTTTAAAATCTCATGTTTCGTGAATCAAATCACAAAGTTTTCAAAAGATCAAAACAAAACAAGTATTTCTATATCGAAAAGCGCGTCAGCAATCGAAGCTACATCCGGTCTAGAGAAATCGAAAACCGCGCTAGTGGCAGTGTGACCATCCATTTTAGATATAAGAATATTTCATTTTATAACTATATTCTTCGTTACAAATGCTTACGTGTTTGAAACTTTCACAAGTGATTGTTTTTGCAAAATATCATATGGTGTCAAAAAGTATGAATTATGTTGTCAAAGTAATACTCTTTCGCAAAAGCTCTATAGATATGAAGAACAACTTTTGAATTTGTCAAAAACAAGTGTTATTCAAAAACAGAGTAAATCTTCATTATTCTTAAAAAGGTATTATTACACAAAGCTTTTTGGTGAGGCAACTCAAAACATAATGAGAGAAAAAAATTTGTACGTGAAAAAGAAAGTGAGTGTATGTTCAGAAAAGAATTGCAAGAACATACAAAGGAAATAAAAAGAACAAAGCGTACGGCATGTGCTTGAAAAGCAGAAATTCACACTATGAGAAACGAAACGTTGATCAAAAATAATTATTTACAAAAAGAATTGCCTAAACATATAAAACATACATAGTGGAAAGAGACAAAAATGTTATATATGAATATTTCTTGATTTATATCTCATTTTACTAATCACTTCATGTAATCACACAAACATTTCATCATGCGAATACAACCACAATATTCATACTCAACAAATCTCTCTCGCAAAACGATAACTTGTTCCCATTGAACTTCATTGTGCCAATAATTATAACGGGTGTTTGTATAGGTCCTACTCTTCCAAACATTCCATGTATAACTGAATGCAAGATTGTCAGTCATTTTCTAAAGGATCACTCGTTGAGCAGTGTTTTGACTTCAACAATTGATGTACCCGAAAATTAATAGGACAAGATTTTGCGAAGATAAGTCACAGTACGTTACCTAATGCCAAAATACGTTTGATTCATGGTTGAACCAAGAAGGGATTATATCTACACCGATTGACACGTTTAGTTCTGCACTCAATTGTAAGTTGTACTCATGTATTTGTTCATTCCACCAATATTTTTTTTGTAAATTAAAGAATTTCTAAAGATCATTGGATATGAAGGTCCACTTCAAAGGGTAACTGGTTTCTATATCAAGAACCTCGCCTAACCATGGAAGACATTATTTAAAGTCCTTAACAGATGTCTCACATCAAGAATGTCTAAACATGATCATATAAAGATCAATGTTCTGCAAATGTTTCATGGTATTGCCAACAAGTGCCATGTTGATTATGCAAGTCTTCTATGGATAAATTTCATCTTTCAAGTGTATGCCAATCGCAACCACAACTCCCTACATTCACTACATTCGCTTCACACACTTATCATTGACGGATCTTAATGGAGAAGTATCCATCCATTTCTAAAGTGGCATCGATGAACCTTATCATATCTTTCAAGGTGATACTCCTCTTTCACACTTGGTATACGGTACTAATAGGGGACATCACAAGATATGGAGATCTGGTGAGCTTTATTGATTCCATTTTTTTGTTTGTTTTTTTTGTTTTTTTTTTTTTTTCATTTTTTAATCACACAACTTTCATCATGGAACAACCACAATAATCATCTCAACAAATCACTCTCGCAAACGAACTTGTTCCATTGAACTTTCAAGTGCCAATTAAGAGGTGTAATGTAAGGACTACTCTTCCAAACATTCCATGTATAACTGAATGCAAGATTGTCAGTCATTTTCTAAAGGATCACTCGTTGAGCAGTGTTTTGACTTCAACAATTGATGTACCGAAAATCTATATGCAACGATTTTGGAAGAAAGTCAAGTAAGTTCCAAATGCCAAAGATACGATTTGATTCATGGTTAACAAGAAGGATATCATCTACACCATGGACACGTTTAGTTCTGCACTCAATGTAACTGCTCAGAATCTGTTCATTCCACCAATATTTTTTTTGTAAATTAAAGAATTTCTAAAGATCATTGGATATGAAGGTCCACTTCAAAGGGTAACTGGTTTCTATATCAAGAACCTCGCCTAACCATGGAAGACATTATTTAAAGTCCTTAACAGATGTCTCACATCAAGAATGTCTAAACATGATCATATAAAGATCAATGTTCTGCAAATGTTTCATGGTATTGCCAACAAGTGCCATGTTGATTATGCAAGTCTTCTATGGATAAATTTCATCTTTCAAGTGATGCAATACAAACAACCTACTATTCAACATCCTCGCTTCACCACACTTATCATTGCGGATCTAATGGAGAAGTATCCATCCATTTCAAAGAGGCTCGATGAACCTTATCATATTTTCAAGGATGATACTCCACTTTCACACATGTATACTACTAAATAGGTGACAAAACAAGATATGGAGATCCTGGATGAGTTATTGATGAAAGAAATCATGCAAACGTAGGCATACAAGGATTATGTTGCTGATTTTGTAGGGGTAGAAGTTCCAATGATTCAACCACAACCGGTTGAATCTATTAAAAGAACTATTAGGACACCTAGTGCCACTAGGACACCTGACCCTAATAAAGCTTCAAAGAAGAAAGGGAAGCAAATTGTAGGAGAATCAAGTACACCCAATAAGTCATTAAAGATCGGGATAAGGCAAAAAAACCCACATCAACCACTCTTATTCCTCCAATCAATAGTGTTGAAAGAGATCATGTGATTAAAGCAACACAACTTAGCTTGGTTATAGATAAAACTGCCAAGGAGTATGAGGCACAACAAAAATGTTGCTTTGGATGAAAATAAGATATTGGAAGAGGATGTGGAGAAGCTAGTAGAGGGAGATGAAGAATCTCATGATGAGGAACTTGCAAATACTATGATTCTAAGTCAAGAAGATCCCGGTACTAGGTTAGAACCAGGGAGTCATAAGGAAAATCTAGAGGAGATTGTTGATGATAAGAATGATGATGATGATGATGATAAGAATGATGATCACAACGACGATGATGATCACACCGATCATGCATTAGTCAAGACTCGTAGGATGGGTAGTTCAAAGGTTAGGAATGAGCAGATGCATACACGAGTTCCCTCACCCCTTAGATCTACTAGGACTGACTTATCTTCTGATAAGACACCAGTTGAGGAATTGACAGAAAAATATGTTCATATGTCCATGCTTCATCCCAACCTTCTTTCAGTCATCACACACATCTTAAAGGACTCGTTACCAGAATGAGCAGAAGACAAGGTTACATGATGCAGCAAATGAAGAAAATATTTGTTCACAACAGCAATGTGAGGCTATTCATAAGAAGGTTGATGATACTCTCAAAGAAGTTGTTCCTAAGATGGCTACCTCAACTACCAATGAACTTGTGAAAGATAATCTTCTGTGGCTTGTGGTAGATGTTGTAAAGAAAAAGAGAGAGAAAGAGAGAAAGAGCAATCCAAAGCTAAAATTCCATTATCTCTTAATAGTTTCCTGCTCATGCACCTAAGATCATTAAAGAACTTTTTAGAATTCACATGCAAAATAATGTTGTGAATGCGCATCCGACTTCAAGTTCTTCAAGTACCTTAATTCCTGACTTACAACAACAATTGAAGATGAAGTGTGATCTACAATCTTAAGTTGTTTATCCTGAGTTGTAGAATGTAGTTAAGGCTAAGTTTAAAAAGCCTATGAGGCAACTGAATCTTGCAGACCTGATGTTTTTTACAAGCGTGATCACAAAGACCATCCTGATGACGATGCTCTTCCTGAGGGGGAGAAAAGTGCGAAAAGGAGAAAGACATCTCGAGGTTCTAAGTCTGCAAGGGGAATTTCATTAAAACGACCAGCACAAGGAACCAACACAACATCATCTGAACAACCACAACAACAAGACTATGATGCATGGGTTGAGATTCTAAAAATAGATGAAGATGAGGTGATTCTTGAAGATGAAACACCAGAGTTGCTGAATGAGTTTCAAAATGTAGATAAGCGAGTACCAACAATATTTGATCACAAGATAATGGAGGCTACAATGAAAGATACGATGAGCAATCAATTCAAAAATGTAAAAGAGTACGCTTACCATCTTGAGCAAGCACATAATTACATGGAAAATTAAATTGTGTGGGAAAGCATGCAAGAGGATTTGATAACACCAAAGAAAGTTACTCTCTGATGAGGTGTCATTTTATACACTTTTTAAGGTCATTTAACCCCCTAATCATGCAAATATACCCAGATTATGTGCTTAATTGTTTGTTTTCATGTATTTAGCACTTGGATGACTTTTAGAGGAAATACACGTGACTTAGGCTCATTTAGAGAAGAAACGAACAAGACTACGACTCTACACCAAATCTCTTGAAAAAATTATCATTTAGATGGTGGAGACGGCGTCGCCAACTTGTGCGACGACGTCAAAACTTGATCAAGACGGCGTCAGGAGTATCACGACGGCATTAGAATATAGCCGCCTCAAATGAAACCCTAGAATCTTCATCGAAGCGATGGCGTCAGGAATTTTGTGATGTCGTCGCTGTCTAATCTCTATATATACAAACTCGTTTTACGGTTTTTAGTGTGTAACTTTTGGGAGAAGAACCCTAGTTTTAAAAGACAATTTTAGAAGTCGTTGGGCTTGTTTTTAGGGTGTCAAAACCCTCTTGTAACAGCCTCAACTGCATTATTTAAGTGAAGTTCATTTATCCCTTATTACTTAATATGTCTATGTGTTTTGTGATAGATTCTTGTTCTTCTTTTTTATTTAGCATGCAAGGCTAGATCTATTAGTATTTACTTATGATTGCAAGAAACTTAGTTTGTAGATCATTTTAATGTTGCTTCTTGTGATAGATATGCGCGTTAGGCTTTAGAAAACTAGCCATAAGATATTAAATTGGCATAGACGTCTAGGGAAACGCAAGTGTATAGAAAGGATACCATCGGTAACAGTCTTTATACTACCTTACTCATAATATGGTTGATCCATCTTGAGTGTTTTAATGCATGTAATATACTCTTAGAGGCCTTGTAATAGTCTTCATACTACCTTACTTGTGCGTTGCCTTAACAAAATATTACATACACGGCGGGTTCGTGTAATTCATTCATGGCTTAGGAAATACTTACACAAATCATCACAAGGGTGACAAAGCAACAGGATTAGGAGAAGCAAATTAAGGAGTAGTGATGATTAAGTAAATACGTTCATTTACCATATAGTTATCACCAGTAGTTTCGACTTATTTTATTATTTTTGAAAAATAATTTTGCATAATTTCTAGAATTTGTAATTTCCTTAAAAACCTGCAGAAAACCTTGATTACTTTAACACATTCATCCTATCTTTATTGCTTTTATAGAGTCAACCCTAAAAGTTTCGTTGTATATATCATCATCTTACCGATTTTACGCCAGGTGTAGTTGTCTTTGTCTTTGATTTACAGGTTATATTTGATGAGAAGAAGCTTGGAAGTTCTTAGGAAATTTCCAGATGACGACTCTTGGATGACGATTTAACCAGTTATTGAATGTTTCTTCTCCATTATAGAGCAAACCAGGGGAGTACTAGTTTCTTTTACTTGTTTTCTTTTCCCTTTATTCGTTCTTACGGGTACTTTTAAGAACATTGGGGACAATGTTCAACTTAAGTGTTGGGGGAAATAAGCCTTAGAAACTATTCCTTCAGTTGCTATTTGCTTGGTTCTTAAAATGATGGGTAATATATTGAAACATAACATAGACGGTAATTTAATTTTTTTATGACATATACCGACAAAAACGGAGTATTATTAGCGTTTCATGGATAGGAATTTATATGACTAGCACAAAACCCTAAAAATTCCACCCAAAAAATGTGAGGTTCACTTTTAGATCTATAGGAATTCGGGTATCCATTTTTGATACCCAAGATAATTTTACCTTTAGCTTTCTTGAGTTAAGGAGTGAGCAATCATGTGTATATATTCTATCGTTATGGATGTGTATATGTGGTTTTGTCGCCTTTTCTGGAGCATTGGTATCGGTTTAAAATTATATGAGTGTACCAGTAGTGTATTAAATTCTAGAACTTGTTTTTGTGATGCATCCTGAGACCGCATAGTGAGAATTAGATGTGCTAAATGATAAGAGGCACTAGGATAACCCATGTTTTAACCTTGTAATTGTTATGATGGTCACCTCGATCGTATAACTATCCCACACCTTGCCATACACTCATTTTTTATGCAGGATACCCCTAGTACACCCCTCCGAGCCTATCCTTTTCATGGTTCTTATAATTTTCTGGTTAATCCAGACTATTAATGAAGAGCATTGTCACCCTATAACCAATCGTTACACTTAAATCGCCTTAGGCTACCTTGTATGCACTCATTTTTAGTACATTATTGTTTTAACCCAAGTTAATTATTTGAGTACACGGTTGCTAAGTCCTTATCCTTGTAAATACAGTTTTGGGACGATTGAGATTCATAGTAATATTTATTTTGCAAAAAAATAGGGAAGAAAAGTTAAATCATTGCCCCTATATTTGTTCGATAGTCTCCATGTTATCCTGATCCACCTCAATTCAGGTCATTAGTTAGATTGTAATTATGAGTTAGCAAAAACTCAAGTGTAGGGGTGTGTCTATAAACCCAAAGTAATGTATTATTTTTGTCAAAAAATAGAAAACAAAAAGAAAAGAGATTGATGTAGAGTTTTGTAGAGTTTGTATATCTTTGTTCGAGCCTTTGGCTTATCAACCCAATCAACATGTATTCTTATAAATAATTAGCTAACCATTTTACCCCAAATTCACCCAAAAAGTCACCCCAAATATATCTCATCCGTTTCCATTTCCATTAATGTTATCTTACACCTACACCCACAACCCTTGAAAGCCCTCTTTGATAGTAATTTCTAGTACTTGCGCCTAGCGGTGAAGGTTTGATCCTTTACCAAGCCTATGGAAATTTATATGCTATGACAGGTAATGAGTGTTAATTTTCTGTTTCCAATATTGTTATAATTCATTTTACACCTG
>BQNB010150604.1:0-16011 GCA_026074375.1 Tanacetum coccineum
AAAACATCGAGAGGTTGAAAAATATAAATAACGTTTTTAGACATTATTTGTATTAACAATCTCCCCCTTTTTGATGATGACAAAATATAAACTCATTTAGTATAAAATTAGAAGTTTATAAATTACTAATGAGTTTAATTTTATTTCTCCCCCTTTTTATCGAATCCAAAAAGTTGATCATCGAATTGTAGTAGAGAGAAAGAAATCGACGATTGAAGACTCCCCCTTGATGTAAGCTCCCCCTTGTTCGTGGCACCAAGGGATCAATCTTACGATAATTTGTTTGCTACAAAACAAAGTTAGAAGTAGAAGTGCAAACCAACATAGCACGACAAATATCTCAAGAGTATAATCCACATTTTAGAAACTCATAAATAAAGTGCATTTAAATTTCTAGAAAGATCATATAGCCTTATAGGACAATATGTGATGATACAACATAAGATAATCATAACATGACAAAACATATTAAAGCATAGGTGAACATGAATCTAAAAATACATTAATCCTAGAAAACTCATGATTTATAGACATGACTTTTTACACAAAATGTCTTTGGGTTATTAATTATTAGGCCATTTGAAAAGGGTCTATGGTTGAGGTGGAAAATGGGTTGTGAAGGCGGTGGTTATGAGATACTTAGATGAGCAAACATAATGTTCATCTCATCTCAAAGGTTCAAATAGAGGTTACGGTTGTGGAAGTAATAAATACAAGTTGATCCATGATAGTCATGATAGTTGTAGTAGAGTGTGTGTCCCATGATAGGAGGTTGAGGTGGTGGTGGTGACGGTGAAGATGGACTTGAGAGATTTTTAAGATGTGTGATTGGTGATAGTGATAGAGTGATATCCAATGAAGGAATGCTTTAGAGAAGTTGAGGATTAGATGGCCTAGGAGGAACATCCATTAAGTTTTGAAGAAAAAGATTTTGAGATTGAGGGGAGGTTGGTTCATTTGTAGGAGGTGGTGACACTTGTAGCTTTGATTAAAAGGAAGATGGGGTGTTTTCATGACTTGAGGTGGTTTCTTTGGTTGATGTGGTTTTGGATGATGCATTTGGAGGAGTTGGAGAAGAAGAGGTTGTTGTGGGAGATGGTGTGGAGAGGTTTTCATTGTCACTAGTTAAGTCAACAAATAGTTGCTTTGGTGGTATGATTGTTAGTTTGATTTTCTTGAACCCATAAGAAGAAGAGGCTTGTGTAATCATGGAAGTTTGAGGTGAAAGAGAATGTAAGTGGTGAAGAGATAGAGAAAATTTCATGATTTAAGGTGGAAGAGATGGATTGAAGAAGTAAGGCATGGGTTTGAATTTTTAGAATCCAAAAATGCTTGTCAAATTCAGAATTGTAGCAAGAGCCAAAATGGGATAGTGGTCACTGCACAAAAGTCATGAAGGGTCACAGTAGAAGGAATTCGTGACCTCTGATGGCGGGTCCCTTAAATACCCGACAGGGTCCCTATAATGATATAAGAGGGGGCCGCCCAGTATTTTAGAGGGCCGTTTTCTAGAGACAGTAAACTTTTTCCAGAATTTCCTGATATGTTGTATTTAAAAATTTCTAAATTTCCCTTTTATTCAGTCAATCCTATTTCATCATGAATCATCTAATACTTATTATCTAACTTCACAATATCAACAATCTTGACTCTATGAGGGAAGCAAATGTAGGCATATTTTATCAAAAGATAAGCTCATATATCATAAATATAGCAAAGAATCTAACGAGATACATTGCAAGCATTGGATTAGGATGAAAATCGCAAGATCATCCATGGCAAGCTAAGTTGCCCATAACAAAGTACTAAGTTACAAAAAATTAGCATAAGATTCCCACCCCCCCCCCCCCCCCCCCCCCCCCCCCCCCCCCCCCCCCCCAAAAAGTGCTCACTTCTTCTTCCAAATTCGTCCACAAGTTTCGGAAGCCTTTTCTGATGATCTTAGGCCCACCACCGTTGCTCTTTCGTAATTCTACTGATGGTTAATGATTTCGGCTTGACGGGTGTAAAATGGTTTCTAAATAGAATCAATAGTTTAGGTGGGTTTGAAAAACTTAAGGAACTTGATGGTTAAGGAATTTACATAACGAATGGGAAACGGAGTGCTTGCACGCGAGGTCCTATCATTATATCCATATTTTATCGGTAAACATCAACGTTGAGATGAGAGAGATGGTTGATCGAAAGGTGGATGATGAAATGGAAGGAAGACCTCTTCTCGAGCCACGATCCCTTTAAACTTTTCGCTCTAGTGAGCGCAAGAGATCAATGACACGATCGTACAAGACATAGACTCGTGTACTAAACCAGGATATTCATTCAGATGAATTTAAACAAACGGGATAATAGCATACATAGGGTAGAATTAACCTAACCTTGCTTAGTGACCCACTCTATCATTTCACCATGTAATATGGCAAGATTAATTTATCATAGTGTACAACACAAAAAAGCATGAAACAAAGACGTGCGGGAATTGATCCGATTACCCCCTAACAGGAAGGACGTTTCCCGGATGCTTTTCCCGCTAAAGGCTTTCAAAGTTGACACGTTTCACGGTGAGAATTTGATATTTAAAAAACATCATCTCATCCTCATTGACGGATGCACGGACTTGACCTTCTCAATCAATTCGAATAGACGAAATGATGTCCTCAATGGAAGGAGGGTTGGTTTGATATGGACCATCCGAAGGGATACCATATGCCAACTCATCAAGTCTCCATCTATCGGTAAAGACACACGCGCCTTCACAAGGAATGTCAAAATTTTGAGCAAAATCTTCAAGAGAGTAAGAGAAGAGTTGATTTTAAATCATAAATCCGACAAACATTTGACCTTCGTCGGAATAATTGATTTGATATTAACTATAGAACTCGAGTAAGAAGCGAGGACAAATTTGTTCATTGACACAAAGACCGAACATAGTTTAGGTCCGCAAAATTGTCAAAAACCACCCGACCCTCATGGATATAGCGTTCTTCAAGGTTCATTAGTTTTTCTCTTATTGGAGTACGGAATTCATGTGAGATTTTAGGGATATAGTGCTTGTATTTTTGTAATCATTAATGATTACGTAGGCATTGTGCACCTAGAATGAGAGAAACCAAGATCAAAGTTTTAATTGCATTTACTTGTATTATATATTAAGGTTCGTGTCATATGCAACAAATGTGGAGTAACGATTAACTCGACCTAACCATAAAATCCTAAGAGTTAACCCAAACACTCCTTAATTTGATTTTGCTCATCCAAACAAGTCGAAAAATACATATGAATTATGTATCTCGAAATTTGTTCATGAGATCATTATGCATGTGTTTGAAAACATTTTTAGATTGTATTGACAATGCATAACATCAATTTTATTATGTGTCCTTGATTCGTCTGGATATACAAGCAAAATGTCAGATTCCACTAAAGGATAAAAAACACAAGATAGAATCAATGATAAAAAGATTTCGGAGAGATATTCCCGGTCCCGTATGTCCCAACGATGCTGCAATTGAAAGTAATCCTGGTTGATGAGAAATAGAAATGAGGAGAATATATGAATTGGAACACTGATATAAATACAACTTAAATTAATTAAAATAATACCTAATTTAATCTACGGGAGAAAGCAGTATTAGGAAATGGGGATCTTAAAAACTACGGGAAACAAAATTAGTTATAGGGAAATCCTAAAATTAAATCTATACTAAAATACGGGGAACATAATCAGGTATCGGGAAACCTAAATACTAAAAATTAAGAAAATAAATGCTAAATTAAATTAAAAATCAAAATTAAATTCTAATTAAGTTAATTTGAAAAATAAAGAAAACTAGAACTAAAACGGAGGTCGTTTGAATGTAAAACGAAAAGAAACGGTAAAACGCACCCGGTAAAACGGGTCTCTGCCAGAAATTTAAGAAAAAATAAGGCTAAACTCAAATTTATTATTTTCCTAGATCACTAATGACAAAAGAAAATTTTATAAAAAAGAAAAATATTTTTTTATTAATTTTTAGATTTTTTATGAATTTTTAAAGATTAATAATTAATTAAAACTAAGAAAATAGAAAAAGACAAAAAATAAAAGTTATAAAAATTCTGAAAAAATAAAATTAAATAAAGAAAAAGTTAACAATTCTAAAAATATAAAAATGCCCAAAAGTTACTGTTTAAATAAAAAGTAATTAAACTAATTAAATCTAAACCTAATTTAATTAATTAAATTAAATAAAACTAACTAAAGTTAACTATAGGGACTAACAGTGAAAGGACTGAAAGGACTAACGGGGCAATAGGGTAGTTAACCACAGGGACTAACAATGGTAACTATAAAAGACAAAATTACACAAACAGTCCCTGAGTTGGACCCCGATTACAAAGAGAGTCCAAACAGCTTATTATCAAAAAGCTATAAAAACAAAGTTGTTAAGGGGCTTGAGGGGAGTCTTTTTTGTAAAAGCACTTATGCTTTTTACTCACTAAATAAGCTAGAAACTTAAGCTTTTGATGGCTGCAGAAGCTCAATAAGCTTATTGGCTTATTTTCTTTCTTATGGGGATTTAAGCTAACAAAATAAGCTATAACTAATGGGAAACAGTTAATAGGGAGAGGGGAGTCCTAAAATTAAACTATGGCTTCCTAATAAGCCCTAAAATAAGCTGATCTATTATTAAGCTAATAATGACAGTTTATAAAAAACAGAAAAAGGCCTACTTTAAGCCTAATTTAAGCTAATCTAATAAGCAATCTAAATTAAATAAGCTGCTAAACCTACTAGATAAACCTATAAGCTATAAGGAAAAACACTAAGAACCTAGGGCTTAGTTATGCAATAAGCTAGAAAAGGGGGCTGAATTTGGAGTCTAGCACCAGGGGAGCTCAAACAGTGAGCTTAAAGGCTTATTCAGCTTAACTCAATAAGCTCTTATGAGCTTTTTAGCCAAAACAAAATCCAAACAGGTAAACATTGGGGCAAATGAGCTTATTTTCAAAATAGAATTTAAGGGCTTTTTGAAACCGCGAATATGGCGTAAAGTTGACTGTTTTCAAAGAAATGACTTATGTAATTTGACTTGGCTATATTTGGTACATTACAATGACAGGACAAATGGCTTTTGAAAAGAGCTAGAAACAATAACAACAAGCACAACAACAGTGTGCTTAAGCTGCATAAGCAGCTGGAATGGTTTAGCTCACTTTGGCTTATTGAAAATTTGACAGAATATAGAAACCACTTAAAAACTTATTTTCAAACTAAAAATGGTGATTAAAGAGGCTTAATAAACCCTACACACTCAGCCAAAGTTGGCTGAGTGGTTACAACCCATCACAAATCCCATATGACCCATTTTAAAGGTTAAACCAAACACCCCCAATTATAAATTTTGCTTCTTTTAGCTTTTAAAAGAATAAAAAAGGGTGAAACAAGTTCATAAGCTGAGTTTAACAATTTTTACACGTTTTTATATAAGTCTAAACAGATTAAAAGGGTTTAAATAAGATTTTAAATTCTTGACAATGGCTATATCACAAAAAAAACTCTTAACTTGTATTAAGGCTGGAAATATTACAACATAAACTTAAAAATAAACTGAATACACTTAAATGCTTAAAAGAAAGACTTGGAATTAGAATTAAACTAAAAACATAGTAAAAAAAAGTGTGTGGCTTTCGGGTTGCTCTCTTCTCTTTTATAGAAGTCTTCAAAGACTTCTAGCTCTTGGGTTGTGTTTCTGTGAGTGTACAAAGCAATCCTAAGCAATCCTAACCCTTCGTTTGCTTCTCTTCATTATCTCACCATTCATGGGGTTCGGGATTTTGTGTGTTGCCAACCTGGAAGGATCTAGGGGTAAATGGGAGAGGTGGGAAATGGGTAGGGGTACAGGGAATGTACTAGGAGGTGGTTGTGGGAGAGAAACAGTGGGAGAGGGTGGTTTTGAGATTGGCGGGAAATGGGTTGAGGGTACTATCTGTTGCAGGGTTAAAAGTAATCTTTGGAAAAGATCCCAGCCCCCCCCCCACCCCCGCCCTCCCAGCCACCCCACCCCCCCCCCCCCGTCCTCGCTCCCCCCGGACCCCCCCCCCACCCCCTCACCCCCCCCCCCCCCGGGCCCCCCCCCCCGCCTCCCTACCCCCCCCCCGCACAACTGGTCCCTCAACTCTCTCTCTCTTTTCATTTCTTTTTTAAGCTTTTTCAGTTATAAATAGGTTTAGAAAGTGACAATAATGGCCCTTGTCGTTTTTATAACTAAAAGAAAAAAGAGGTTTTGATAAATTGCAAAAATGGTCCCTCTAGTTTATAACTAAAAGAAATAAAAGAGGTTTGGAAAATTGCAAAACAGCCCTTGTGTTTTATTTTTCTATTTTTCTTTTTAAAACAACTTTCAAACTTGGCATTTTTGGCCCTTTTCTTTATTTTTTTCATTTTTAATTATAAAACAAGGTTTTTAAAATTTACATTTTTGGTCCTTGAGTTTTATAAAAAAGGGATTGGGCTTTGTGTTTGGGCTTGTATTGGGCCCACTGGGTTTGGGTTTGGGCCCAATAAGGTACAGGTTTGGTTATTGGGCTTTTTCAAGCCAATAAATTATAGAAGTGGTTTTTGTGTTACAATGGCTTGAGATTGGCTGTAACTGGCTAGGATTGGGCACTTCAAAGTCGTTCACAGTCATTGTCAAATGCACACAAAGGGGCAGTTTGTAATTGATTAAGGGCCCATATGGTCTTCACAGTTCCTTCATAGTTTATAGCTAATGGCTTTCCGGCCCACAGATGGGTTAAGATTGCACCAAGTAGTATTCTTCAGTTCCGGGCTCCGAGTTGACTGCTGATTCCTCTATATTGACTCTGACTTTGGTATATTGGCCTTGGCCTTGATTCAGCACAGTCTTTTTCCAATCCATGCTTTAGTATTGTCATTTTGGCTTGGTTTTCTGTCTTTTTTGTTGATATCCACTTCCTGCACAATACAAAATGCAAACAAACATATATTTGGCAGTTTTTTGTCTGTTTTTGTCATTAAGCTCGTTCGAAGGTAAAAGAAATGTGTAGATAAGCACATATCATTCCTAACGTGATTGATTTGAAAAATAAAATTAGGGTGTTTAGTTTCAATATCAATTTTCTAAAAGCTATATTATATGTGCAAATCCTATGTCTACAGGAAGCATATTAGTTTTACTTTCTATTCTAGTAGTTCTAATTGTACAAAATTGAAAGAAAAATAAAAAATCCCTAATTTCAATTTTTGGTGTTCATCATGAACCCTAGACTCAAATTGAAAGAAAATAGATGAAATTACTTAAAATTGATGATCTTTGTGATGGTTGGAATTGATTATCGTGTTGATTTGATCTTCAATGATGTTTTAATGGTTGAATTTGGTTTTGGTGGTTTTGGTTCCATGTTCGCGAGTGCAGGCAGATAAGGGGGTGTTTTGTTATTTTGTGTTTTGAAATTTTTGATTAAGTAATCCATATTAATGGTCTCGCTGATGGCGGTCCCAAATCTCCTAGCGGTCCCAAATATATTGGGGGGCGCCTATATGGGGGCCGCCCTCAGTAAAGGGTATTGGACTTGGTTTTTGATGAAAATTATTCAAGGAGGAGTGACATTTTAATTTGCATTTCGTGAATTAAAGATGCTTAAAGTACTTCGGATGAAGTAATTAAGTTGTCATGACGACGGAGTGTAACGGATTCAGAATCGAGACAGAAAAAGGAAAGCGAACCAATAAGATTTAGGAAATGTGTTTTCATCATTCCTAAACCAAGACGTAGATAAGTTAAACGATCTACGTTTAAGGGGTAAGTAAGAAGTCGGCAATCGTGTCGACGACGGTACTTTTTCGATTTGAGATATGTCCTTTTTGGACATTATCACGAAGGAAGTGGTGACGAATTTTGATGTGTTTGGTACGAGAAGTTGTCAACCGGTATTTTGCAAGTCAATCACGCCTTTCTGTCCGCACATGATGGGAACGTCGTCGAGTCGTACATCGTAGTCGATGAGAGCTTGTTTCATCTATATGATTGTTGACATGCCTCCTGCGCTTACGGATTCCGGCTTCGTAGTGGATATAGCAAGAGCGGTTTGTTTCTTCGAGAACCACGATGTCAAACAACATCCTACGAACGTACAAATACCGCTAGTGCTCTTTTGGTCCACATAATCTCCTGCATGATCAGAGTCGAAATATACTAAGGTTTCCTTGTCGGTCCCCTTAGTATACCATAATCCTAAGTGCATAGTGCCTTTAATGTATCAGAAGATACGCTTAACCGCTTCAAGATGAGAGGTTTTGGGAGCCTCTTAGAAGCGGGCACAAAGGCCGACACTAAACATGCTATCGGGCCTACTGTCGTTAGATATAATAAACTACCTATCATGCCTCGATACTTGGTCCATCACCGACTCACACTCTTCATCTTCGTGAGTTTATAGTA
Source organism: Tanacetum coccineum (assembly GCA_026074375.1). NCBI lineage: Eukaryota > Viridiplantae > Streptophyta > Magnoliopsida > Asterales > Asteraceae > Tanacetum > Tanacetum coccineum. The sequence continues at coordinate 8,442 of BQNB010150604.1, forward strand.
TTGGAGGACATGGGTGTTTTCATTGGTTTAGATTCTTCTAAGCTAAATTTCTTAAGCATTTCTTTAATATATTTAGATTGATTAAATAATATACCCAGCATATCATTGTTTTAATTTTGTATCCAAGGAAGAAGTTAAGTTCACCCATCATGCTCATCTCGAACTCGTCATTCATGATTTTGGCAAATTCATCACACATGTCTTGACAAGTCGAACCGAATATAATGTCATCGACATATATTTGAACAATGATGAGATTTAAACTTTTCTTCTTAGTAAAAAGAGTGTTATCTACCATTCCCATTTTATATTCATGTTTAATAAGGAAAGCTTTTAATCTATCATACCACTTGGGTGCTTGTTTAAGACCATATATAACTTTACTTTATTTATAAACATGAGCCGGTTTTTTGAAATCAATGATCCTAGAGGATGTCCACGTATACCTACTCTTGATAATACCGATTGGAATGCACTTTTGTCCATCCATTGAATAGTTATAAAATCTAAGGCACAAGCATAAGCTAATAATATCCTAATGGGACTCATGTCTAGCAACCGGGGCATAAGTTTCATCATAATCGATGCCCTCTTGTTAATTATAGCCTTGAGCAACTAACCTAGCCTTATTTCGAGATACAATACCATTTTCGTCTAACTTATTTCTAAACACCCACTTAGTTCCTATAATTGTCATATTCCTAGGTTGTGGAACTAACTCCCAAATGTCATTAGTAAAGAATTGATTTAATTCTTCTTTCATAGCGACTATCCAACTTTTATCTCCTAAAGCTTCATTCATATTCTTAGGTTCTATAGTTGAAATAAAACAAAAGAAGTTACTTTGGTTTTGGGCTGGAGACCTAAGGGTTCTTTGGTTAAAATTTCCTATGACATTCTCTAATGGATGGTTCCTAGATTCCTTAATATTGACTATTTCCATCAAATGATCTAATGTACTCATCTCACAACATTTTCTAGGTTTTTCTTTTCGGTTTCCCTAATGCTTCTTCTTCATCTAAGTCATCATCCACCAAGGGTGATGTCTTAGAGGGTGGAGGAGTTTCATCGAATGTTACGTTAAGTGATTTTTCAACTTTCCTAGTGTGTTTTGTTTAGGATGATGTAGGCCTTTACTATTTTGAGAATATCCTATCAAGACACATCGTATGACTTTTGGTTCAAACTTGTAAGGTAGTCGATGTGTTCAAATGAAGCACTTGCTTCCAAACACTCAAATAATCTAACGTAGGTTTCTCGCCTTCTTAAAATTCGTAAGGTGTTTTTTCCTAGAAATGGCTCTACCGAGAATTCGGTTTGCAAATGTATGTTGAAGTATCTACGGCGTTACACCAAAACTTTTGTGGTAACGATTGCTCATTTAACATAGTCCTACTCATTTCTTGAAGTGTCCTATTTTTCCTTTCAACCACGCCATTTGATTAAGGAGTGCGTGGACCGAGGAAGTTTAAGTGAAATACTCGTTGCCATTACAAAATTCACCAAATTGCACGTCATTATCAAATCCTACCTGTCGTTCTTATTGACACTATTGAACAACCTAATTGGTTTTGAATTTTCCTACTAAATATTTCGAATTGATCGAAAGCTTCGGTTTTATCCTTAAGGAATCTAGTCCAAGTATACCTAGAGTAATCATCTACTATGACTAGGGTGTAACGGTTTCCTCCGTAACTCCGTACGGCGGATGGACCGAAGAGATCCATATGGAGAAGTTCTAAGCATCTAGTCGTTGAGACTATATTCTTAGCTTTGTGACTAGCGTGAGCTTGTTTTCCCATTTTGCAAGCATCACAAAAATGTTGATCAAACTTAAGCTTAGGAAGGTTTCTAACTAATTCCTTAGAAGCCAACGATTGAATAAGACGCATGTTTGCGTGACCTAATCTCCTATGCCACAATGTGGAGTTTTCATCAATCGTTGCTAGACAAATTTGATCTTTTGGCTTATTTCCTAATTTCATCACATATAAGCCTTTCTTTTTAATACCTCTACCTATGACTCTACCATCCTTAGTGATTTCACTATCATGTTTAGAGAAAGTTACTCTATACTTATTATCACATATTTGTCCTATACTTAGCAAGTTAAATCCTAAGTTATCAACATGTTCTACGTTATATATTTTGAGAGAGTCATTAGAAATCGTACCTTTGCCAATGATGTTACCGCGAAGATTACTACCAAAAATGACATTACCTCCATTGTATGCCTTATAAGTGGAGAAGAGCTTTCGGTGCCCATCATATGTTAGAAGCTTTTGCAATCCTTGATCCATTGTCGGCTCCAATCGACTCGCAAGGCATATCATTTATATAAGACAATAACCAAGCATTTGGTCCCCCAATATCTCATGGGTTCCAAAGTTGTTTAGTTCCAAACATCCTTGCAATATGACTGCAATTGGTTTGGGATGTGATAATGGAAGAACACAAATTCCATGGCAAGTAACTTGATGTGGAAAGTTGTTCCAAAGTTACAGGAAAGCACGCGTTGGTTTTGTTATAAAATAAGAAAATAAAAAGAAAGATAAAAAAATAAATAACAAAAAAAAATAAATCAAAAAAAAACAAAAAAACAAGAAAAAGAAAAAAAACAAAAAAAAAAAAAAACAAAAAAAAAAAATAAAAGAAATAAAAGAAAAAAAAAAAAAAAAACACACTAAAAAAAAAAAAAAAAAAAAAAAAAAAAAAAAAAAACCCCCAAAAAAAAACAAAAAAAAAAAAAAAAAAAAAAAAAAAGACCAACATGTCTTTGTTTGCGGTGTTTAGGACTAGAATAATTATTATTGACTCTTCTAGGAGTGGAGTTTTTTGATCAAAAATTGAGGTTTAAAAATCTAACCTCCGGGTTTTGACAATGGCGTATAGAATGGTTACTCATTGTCACTAGCAACGGGAAATTTTGACTTTGTTTACAATTAATGGTTGTTATGGTCTATGCCCAAATAGATTTTTGAAAAGACACGAATTTCTTAGATCCAGGCTTGCTGTAGCGGTCCCCCATAATTATTTTGGGGGCGCCTAGTCAATTTGGGGGCCGCTCATATTTATGAGACCTCCATCAGAAGACGCCTTTTTCTGAGCTTTCACAAATTTTATTTCTTATTCCACTAGATGATGCAGTCAAATAATTAACCCTAACTAGATTTATCATCGGAGGGTTTTTGATTACTTAACATTCATTTAAGCAATGTGTACCTTTTTAAGATTTGTTTAACTATTAGATTCTTCTTGAGTTTTTCATCTCAATTTTAAGTGTATGACACTATGCACAATCGAGATTAACTCCCCATGTATTTTCTCGAGTGTGGACAATTTATCTTTTATTCTCTAAGCTCCATTATCTAAATTATTCTAGTAGCTTTTAACCTTTGTCGTTAGTGATTATCTATAATCTCAATTTGCTTAATTTAATCATATTCCTTGTCCTAAAGCTAAATCATCAATGTGATGAATATTCATCACTGAATCGTAGGAGGATTCGGAACATAACTCACTTGATGCATGACAACGAGACACTTTTCATTTTTTGACCTTGCTCATCATCTTCTTTACCGCTATCGCTCCAAGAGCCTCTGGACAAAAGCTCTTTGGTTCTTATCTTTCGGTGGTTTTGGACATTCTCCAATAAGATGATTCGGGTCGCCGCATCTAAATCCATTTTCTATCACTATTTAACCGATCTTGTCATCACGGCTTCTTTAGAACGTCCGTTGTCGTTCGAGTGTCTCACGAATCCTACCTCTTCTTTTAAAGAACTTCTATAAAAGTCTTTACCGCCAGGCGACATACTCTATCGTCTTCACTACCGGAAGTTGAACACTCATCATCACAAGATTATTTCTTAGCCTTTAAAGCAATAGATTTCCATTCAACTTTTACTTTGACTATTTCAGAATCTTTCTTGATGATCATTTCGTGAACTTTGAGGTTCCTGATAAGCTCATCAAGAGATAGTGACGTTAAGTCGTTTGACTCTTCAATCGTCGTAACCTTTGCTCTCCATTTAGGATGTAGAGCCCTAAGAAACTTCCTTACGTAGTTTTTGCTAGAATAACCTTCATCAAGGCTTTAAGACTAGTAATCATAGTATTAAATCTAGCAAAAGCACTATATATACGATTCGTCTTCAAAAAAAATTTTGGGGGGGGAAAAAAAAATAAAAAAAAAATAAAATAAAAAAAAAAAAAAAAAAATAAACAAAAAAAAAAAAAAAAAAAAAAAAAAAAAAAAAAAAAAGAAATAACAAATTGTTCATATTGTTGAACCAAAAGGTCGATCTTATTATCTTTGACTTGACTATTACCTTGATGGGTGATTAACAAAGTTTTCAAAATTTCTTTTGCCGTATTACACATGAAAATTCTTTCATATTCTTTTCTAGGCAAAGCATTGTAACTAACCATTTTAGCTTCGTTATTTTTTGCAAGTTTCTTTTTGAGATCATCGGTTTGTTTTTTAAAAGGGATAACCTCATCTAATTTAGTTTTTGGATTTTGTACAATAGGTTGAAAATCACCATCGGTAATAACAAGCCAAAGATCTAGATCTTTTGATTTAACATATGTCTCGAATCTAATTTTCCAATAAATAAAACTATCGCTTTCAAGAGTGGTATGGTCTTGCATAGATTACCCTTCTAGATATTTGTCGAATCCATGATCATCCAAGCTTAAAAAAAATTAAAAATCTTGAGTGACCTTGCTCCTGATACCAATTGTAGGAAACTAGAAGGGGGGTTGAATAGTTTACCGTTACATTATCCGTTTTAAGACTTTGCTTATAAAATGGTTTGATTCGAGTTGTATGTCAATCAATCAACAAAATAATCACTACTAAACTAGCGTAATGTAATGAACATAATTAAACATACCAATATAAAGAGATAAGGAAAGAAACGATCAAACCAAGACACCAAGATTTATAGTGGTTCGGCTACGAAGCACCTCTTCTCCCTACTCCACTCCCCGAGTACTCCACTCGAGATTTCACTATGTCAACAAGCTCCCTTTAGGCAGAGAAATCCCAGTAACACGTCCTACTTTTCTTTTCCCGACACTAAGCTAGATGTCGAGTCCTAATCTTAGCTAGAACCAATCTAAGACTTCACTAAGTCTTTACACACTCACAAGATATATACTCTTGGATTGACACACAATCCAATTCACACAAATACATAATTTACACTATTGGATCTACACATAATCCAATTTACACAACACCACAAAGAAAATATAATGAAGATTTGTGATCTTGAAGAGGAGGAAAGAGATCACTTGATAACAATTCGTTCAAGATGAATAACGATTGTTCTTCCTCTTGCACTTGATTAAAAAAGGAAGGAGAAGAGAGGAATTAATCACATGAAACAAGATCAAGATATATTAGTGATCAAGATATGTGTTTGAGAAAGAAAGAAAGAAGAGAGAAAAGTATATCTGAGAAAATTCGTGGCAAGAGGTTGTGTTTTTCAGATGGGGTGACCAAGTATTTATAGGAGACAAAAAGAGCCGTTACTCTGTTGGCGGTCCCGGTGGTCCCTAATATGTTAGGGGGCCGCCAGGCCTATAAGGGGGCCGCCCGTAAAGTACGCTCCTTTTTTTGTCTTTTAGTGGAGAATGTGTTATCTGTTTTGGAACCTTTCATTTTGGGGGGAAAATCTGATTTTAAATTTATTGTTTTAATAAAACATTTCTTTTATGAATAAATATTTTGTGTATATATTTGTGTAAATACACTTTTGTAGAAATGTAAGGTTTAAGAAAAATATTATCTTGATCACTAATCATGTTTAATGATTTGTTTGTCCATACCTTAAGTGATTAATCTTAGAAATAGAATTTTACGATTAGTAATTTATAAACGTTTAATTTTATCGTAAACGTTTTTACATTTTGTTATTATCAAAACATCGAGAGGTCGAAAAATATAAATAAAGTTTTTAGACATTATTTGTATTAACGACCACCAATGTATCCTTGTCTTGTACATTATTGACCTAAGAAAAACATGCTTTAAAACGTCAACATAAATTTGGTGAATTCACATGTTTAAGTAATGTATAAAATAGGACCGCAAGATTTCCAAGTGTAAGACATGTAACACATACAATATCTCAAAATGTAATTACAAAATGCACTAAGCTCATGACACTGAAGCTACAACATATATGTATGCAAATTAATGCAAATAAAGTGCCCGTGTAGATGTTCAACCCGCAACATCCAAATTGTTCCAGCATGGTATACATTCGTCGTTTTGGAACCTCCAAAACTAGTGAGCACTACTCACCCGAACAGGGATGTCAATCCTAAATAGAACTATTCATAACATTTATGATTCATGGGCATAGTGGGTTATAACTACTTAGGCATGCTTGTAATTTGTATAAAAGTGTACTTACGTCCAATCGTAAAACAATGTATGTTTCTCACCCCGAGAATTATAAATCATTGGAATTGTATAAAATAGGGCTATGAACTCACCTCAGTGAATGTATTTGATATATAAATCAAATATGAAAATCGTCACGTATAGTCCGAATGCAACCAATTTAAATATAGGTCGTATGAGTACAATGTACTTGAATAACTAACACAACATATAATTCTATATAGTTATATCACCACCTAAACATGTTTGTTTAATTTATATAGTTAAACAATATAAATTTGTACATTGAAAAAAGTAAATGTCCATGTACTTGTATTTGTAAAAATAGTATACTTGTCCAACCATTTATTATTTGTTAAAAATACTTGATTTAATGTTTTTATTATTTATATAATGTTATTGTATAAATAGTTCAATCGTTTTGTAAAATAATATTTATAAAGTTAAAAACATGTATAAATATTATATAAGTGATACCACATCGTTTCGCAAAGTTTTTATTAAAAACGAACCAACACCTATTCATTTCAGGAAATAGTGCACAAGTATAAAAATAGTGCATAAGGTTTTATAAACCTTATATCTTTTTCGTTTTAACTCCGTTTTATACGTTCTTTATGTCCACGGTTTCGTATTAAAAAGATTTATCAAAATATTATATTTATGATAATTTAGCTACTGATGAACAGTAACTTTTATTGTTTTTAAATTATATAAAATTACTTTTATATATTTAATATTTGTAATCTTATAAACATCATAACTTATTCATTTTAATTCCGTTTCGCTTATTCTTTATATGTATGGAATCGTATTTGAGAAATCTAGCAAAATATTATACTTATAATATTTATACAAACTGTCATGAACAGTAACAGTGGCTAAAATTTATAAAAACACTTTTTATAAATTTATTTAAGAGTAAACAACAAAAATCATCCTTGTGGTTTGTAGTTTGTGGCACTAATCATCCCTAGCCAATACTCTTGGCACTAATCATCCCTGAGTGGTTAAACGTTCGACAAAAATCATCCCTAAAGGGATGATTTTTGCAAAACGTTTTGTTAAAATTTTTGCAAAAATCATCCCCAATAAGGATGATTTTTGCCGGACATTTTCCACTCAGGGATGATTAGTGCAAATAATATCGGTT
>BQNB010150605.1:0-11836 GCA_026074375.1 Tanacetum coccineum
CGCATTAAAAAAACGTATAAAAACTCAAAAGTAGAAAAACTTCTTTTACAAAAGTTTTATGCACCAACATACCTGATTTACTGGAATTTTTTTAGAATTTTTCGAGAAATTTTTAAAAAAAGTTTTATTTTTATCCTTCTCACGAATATTTGTCTTTTTATTTTAACCTTCCTCTTCTCTTCAAATTAGTAGTATAAATACCATGTCATTGTAACCATCAGAGTAGATTTTCAATTTATAAAAAACTACTTTCTCTTTGTAACCATTCGGTACAATTTATCAATCCAAACTCAATCATTTGCTTATTTTCGAATTGTATTCTTGTTTATTGTGATTCTGATAAGAAGCTGAATTGGTGTTCAAATGATGGCACGTGAGGTGCACGTGTGGATTCAATTCACACGTGAGGTGCACGTGGGTTCTTCTCCTCATTTGAACCTAACGACTTTCCCGCCTTTCTCTTACTTTCCTCATCTATAAATAGCTGATAGTTTCTCTTTTTGTGTGTGTAGAATTTGTTGTTTTCTCTCTTACTCTCATTGTAACTGTTGTAACAAACTTGTAACAACCATTTGCCATGATCAATTAAGATCGAAAATGGATTCCAAACTAACTAGGACAATCAAGATTAAAGAAATGAGAGTCGAAAGCTTAGTTGGATTGATCAATGGCAAATGGTTGTTACAAGTTTGTTACAACAGTTACAATGAGAGTAAGAGAGAAAACAACAAATTCTACACACACAAAAAGAGAAACTATCAGCTATTTATAGATAAGGAAAGTAAGAGAAAGGCGGGAAAGTCGTTAGGTTCAAATGAGGAGAAGAACCCACGTGCACCTCACGTGTGAATTGAATCCACACGTGCACCTCACGTGCCATCATTTGAACACCAATTCAGCTTCTTATCAGATTCTTAGTTTGCTTATTAGTTCTTATTCAAATTCTAAATCCCTATAAGTCCATATCAAGTGGTATTAAGAGCCCTTTACCTGGCAAATTCATCATTTTCTACTCTCCATTTTTGAATTCAAGAATGGCGCCAAATACAAGAAGTTCAACTACACCACTTAACAATGATGTTAATGTTGATGACAATGTTAGGCAGTTATTGGGTGAATTGGTGGATGCAAAATTCGATAGGATGAAAGATTCAATAGATGCTTTAACAAGAATGATGGCAAAAAATGGTGTTATTGGGAATAGGACTTTGGAGAAGACTGTGGGAGGAGGTGGACCACAAATCCATCTTACACTATAATACACCTTCACAGAATAAGCGCAGTAATATTTGTAGGCTAAGCTAGAGTTTTTCAATATGTTTTTTTTGAGTAATGTCTAATTAATGTATGGCGTTATTTCATATGTGAGCAATTTCTTTGCCTCTTATGACTTCATTACTATTTAGAAGTAGAGAAGGTAACAAATTGTTTCAATCATTTTGCATGATAAAAGCTCGTTTGTTGGCATAATCAGTTCATTTAAGAGTCAAGGAATGGATATTCTATGGTGGGACCAACTTAAAACGAGAAGCTTATGTTGATGCCAAGAGATTTGGAACTATTTATTGATGATCCTATTCTCCGTCTGAGTTTAAAACTTGAATATGTGACAACAGCTAGAGTTTATCAAATGGACATACTGTAAAGCATTTAGCTAAAGTATGTGTACGATAATATTCATGAGAATGATCAAAACAGACTTAAGCATTGTTACAGTTAAAGGAGCTATTCTAGACCACACCGTAGAAATGCTTGATGGGGTACCTCGATATGTTTGAAGGCCAAGAAAACTTAAGCATAGAAGCTATTGTATAACAAAACGACTTAGTCAAGAATTGTCGTACACCTTGATGCTGTGACGAAGAAGAGTAAAGCCATCAGGATAGTCTTTACGAACACAAGTAATAACATGGGGAAAGATTAGTTGAGAGATGTACGTAAACCTGCAATTTCCACTCTAAACAAAACATTACCCCTGTTAATGTCTCCTGTGACGAACAGTTTATGCTCAAAAAAGTACCCCAGAATAAGAGATGCCACAAAACAATATGTTCTTATTTGTGACCACAAATTAATGTGACCCATTGGCAAATAAGTATCGAGTGCATGCCAACTATTCTCTTCTAGTCCTAGTAACCAGATGAGTAGTGAGGATTGTGTTGAGGACTGTTTGGAAGAAGAAAGTGTGGAAGTCAGCCAAGAAATGCCACAGATCTCTTTACAGGCCTTGAATGGGGTACAAAATTAAAGAACACTAAAGGTGAAGGGAACTATAGGGAAGCATACTATTTCATATCTTGGGTGATTGTGGAATCTACTCATTAAATTGTAGATAAGTTGCAGTGGCAAACGAAAGTTTAGGTTGTCCTATTAGAAGCATTTTCCTATTGGCTATTAGTAAGGTGTATGGTTACAATGTTGCTGACAGACCACTGAAGTGCAAACAGATTCAAGTGGCAGTTTTTTTGCCACAGAGGCTCACCTTTGTTCTGGATTGTATGGAGGGCTTTCCTACGCTTAGTTGGTTGAGATATGATTTGGGCAATCCAGTAGTGTTTATCTACATTGGGTGTACAGTTCAAAATGTCAATTTCAATAGCAGTTAAGATGGAAATTTATGTCCCGTTCACAAAGGCTATGAAAATGTACTACAGTAGAGCACACTCGCAAATCCTCTAAACTTAGAATGGAGTGGTCTGGCTTTAAAGCAGAACAATAATAGAAAGACAAGGGAAATCAACAACTTGAATTTTCATCCTATCAGCCCGTCTATGTGTATTTCCTATTGCAAGAAAGTTTAAATGAGAATGGGAAGGGAATTTCAGAGTGCAGCTTATTTGCTGACAGTGGTGGAGGAATATGCTGATGTTTTTGCTATACCAAAAGAACTACCACCAAGTAGACTATGTGATCACAGAATTCCATTATTGGAAGGTACAAAGGGAACAACAGCTGAGATTATGGATGCATATGGTGGTGTGTTAAACTTCAGTCAAGGAGTGGGGAACATTAATGTCCACAAGTTGGTAAAAAGTTGTAGACTGGAGCCGATTATTAATCCACTTGCCATTACTGCAATGAATCTAGATCTTAAAAGTTAAAAGGATAAATGTTTCAACACAGGAAGAGGGTAGGAAATTTGATATTTTGAATGGCTTAAAGTGAAAAAGAAACACACTGTCACATACAGTTTGTACACTTAACAGGTTTGAATTTTTCGATAGGTGAGTGGAGTGAGGAGTTTACAAAACAAGAGTGCAGTTCTGATGGCAAGAATCTGCAAAAGGGTAGTGGAGGATTCTTTATGAGTACCTTAATTCTGGTCAACATGGGGAACGACAGGTAGTGTTAATTATAAGTAGTGGTTCCGGTAGCGTACCGTTAAACGCTCCGAAGGGTATCTCGATTATGTCATATCCCATTTGGAAGATTCTCTTCAAAATTAGTATGTAAAACAAAACCATATGTCATTGTAACCATCAGAGTAGATAATCACATTTATAAAAAACTACTTTTACTGCTATCCCCATTCTGTACAATTATCAATCCTAAGAAATCAATATCATTTATGCTTATCTTCGAATGCATTCTTGTTATTGTGATTTCCTAGTTATGCTAGTTAGTTCATTATTCGGATTCTAAATCCTATAGAGTGCCACTATCATATGTTTGACGTTACTATTTGTGTTCAGAGTCGTATTTACTACTAATCGTAAATGTCGTTTTATCTATACATAATATCATATCTCCATTTTGTCTACTTCGATTCAATACGTTCTAGCAGAAATCATTAGGTATGATCATGATCACATCTTACTTAACGAACCCTGTCGAGTTTGGATGAATTGTTTGGAGGGTGTTTCTTATTCTCTACCTTTGTATGTACTCATGCGTTAATGCTTACTCTGGTTTTGAACAACCTGAGATTCTAACTGTAATATTGTGTCATTGTTATGTTATGAGGATGAATTGCTAGTTTTGTTCTTGGATTTGAGCTAATTCTTATATTTCTGAATCTGTAAGGGTTTGTTTTTTTTTCATTAGGATTTTGTGCTCATTTTACCATCAATGTTTTGATTCTTCTTGCTGTTGATATTGTGATGGGAGAAAATGCTAGTCACGTTCAAGATTCACGTAGTTTTAGCCGGATAATGTTTTTTACGGATATGAAAAAATTCAATTGTGAATCTTAGTGTTGATTTCAGATAATACTTTGATTCTGTTGTAAGACTTTATGTTGAGCTTCTAGATAAAAAAAACTTCTAGTTATGACTCAAGATTAATCAGTATTTAAATGTGCTGTTTGGTTTAAATTGTCACTAGCCTCGATATGTGTCCTTTCTGGTAAATGTTACAATTTTGCTATTATAATTCAGCAAGTAATGGTCTTATGACTGCATTTATATCTCAATATTGTCAATTTGGGCATTTTGGTAAAATGTGGTAATCGGTTGAATATTAGACTTACCTAAAATGTTAATTTAGTCTGTTGTAGACGATAATTCGATATTGTGGGACAAGCATTAGGAGTTAACCTTTGATACTAACGTTTCTTAACTCTGAAGTACAGTACTTAATCATTGTAATAGCTAATCGCATTACATTGTATATGGGATCGTCCGGGAATTCTAATAATAGGGTTTTTTTTTTTTAAGTAGTTGGACAGTAAGTATTGTTTGCCACATATGTTGAAATCTAAATGAAGTACAGCCAATAGTAAATACTTCAAATTAGGTCGGCCTTCTATATGTATCCTTCTTCCGTATATCAATTTATGCTAAACATAAAAACAGTTTTGTTTTACAACTGATACAGATTTTGGTTCAATACTTATTTCCTATGCTGCGGAATAACGCTTTATATAATTTGAGTGTCTTAATGTTGAGGTACCAGGTAACCATCCTACCAATCATGTGCAACTCAATAAAGCCAGCCACATGATTACTCTCAAGAGTTGCAGTGACAATATAATAAAGATCCTTTATAGAGTATCTTACGTCGACAGTAAAACAAATTATATTTTTTCTTATATTTGATCTATTGTATTGTTTATTTTTTTTATGTATTGTGTATTCATACACGATGTAAAATATAGAATATCGGACTATTATTGATCAGTGTTGTAAAAAGCGGCCTAGGCGCAACTCTATGTGCTAAGTTAAGGTCACTAACCGTTAGTCTATTTGAATCAAGTCGGAGTGACCGTATGGGCGTTTGTCTAAAGGGCGGTCACATCATTACTCCATAGTCGGCAGATTCAAATCGGTTCTGTATCTCCTAAGCGTCAACGACAGTTCGACAAATTATGGCCAAATTGGAGGTTCAATCTGTCTGCGGTTTGTGTAATTCCGGTGAATGTATTCCGGTGGAAAAAAGAAGCAGGTGAAGAGGGAAGGTGAAGAACGATGAAAAACTAAAGTGTCAGCTTATAATTAGTAGAAACGTAGGTTTTGGCCCACTAGTAAACACTACGATAGAATGTTCCCCTACAATAACTTAATTGTTCTATTAAAGTATATTTGCAAAACTTAATTAAAACCTAGACAGATTATCTAACTTTACAATAATGGACTAGAATATATATAATTAAAAATAGATAAAACAATTAATAAAAATTATTGAAATAAATATAAATATTGCAATATTTTATATCAAATAACATATTAGAAAAAATCAATAAAAATAATAATATCTTAAAATATATAAATGTCAAGGCAGGGGGGACTGGTTCGCGGGCAGCAAGGGGGGTCAGGGTGGGGTCTACTACGGCGAATTCTGACTCGTAAGGTGTTCGAACCGCGCGAATCTAGCGCCTCGACGCTTTTTGCTAACATCGATTTATTGGTACGCGAGTATTTGGTGATTATTAAAGATACCAAAACTATATATCAGGAAAGTGTATATTGTATTTGTGGTTGGGGTGTCTATCATATGATACAAAAAAAACAATGTTAAGCTCCTATGATCTTTACTTTTGTCTGGACTTAATAGAAAATGTATCTGATACAGGATTTACCTGTCGTTAAGGAGGAAGCGATTACACTATTATTTGTATTGACGAGACTTCTTGTAGACAAGAAGGTCTAACCACAAAAGTAAATGTTTCGACTGGCTTTCTCGATTTTTAACTATCTTTGATCGCTGCTAACGTGCTCTAGTCTAGAATCCTCATCACTAAAGAAGAAGGGCTGTTCACTATCCGTAACTCTGTATATTATTTTTAAGATATGTAAAAGTAGAATATCACTTCAAAAGTTAGCATTTTTTACGGACAACGTATTATCATAGTTCACTCAACCTATAAATTCACTCTACTATAATCTTTTTTCTGCAATTATTTGACTTCACTCTACAATAGCCACAGAATGATTGTTTTATTATACTATATAATTAAAGATTGAGATTCTCATCCCGAGGTGGTCACCCGACTGCATTTAATGTGTGTTGGGTCGACCCGCCATTTATTACTTTCTCCACCTGTCTCTTGATAACATTCTCAATAAGAAAACACGTATCATTTTCTCTCTTAAAACAGATCTCACCTCTCTCAATCTTTTTTCTATGATCTTTGTTGTTCTCGCACTAAAAGCAGATCATGGGCTTTTATTTCTTCTGAGGTTTGTGGCCTGATTTTTGTTACTGCCGGGGTTTTAATAACAGATGAGCCAAAGGGGTTTTTTCTAAATTGTGTGGTGGTGGTTTCGATGATACAATTATTGTTGCTATCTAATGGCGTTGGTTTTTATTGTGGTTTGTTCTTTATTGTTGCGTTCGTATATGAGCTAAGGGATTTGTTTGGTGATGGTGGTTTCGGTGACACAATCAATTTAAAAAAGAAGGTATCATCGATCTTTGCTCACTATAATTATATGCCAAAGGGGATTTGCTAGGCGTGTTTAGCTTGCTCACTATTTTTTGGGCGTTATTAACCTTACAAAAAAGTGGGTATACGTTTCCCTGTTTGATTTCAGGATCTTTATGATGAATTGAAACTTGGCTTTGTTCTTTCTGTTTAAAATTATGATTTATGGTTCGGCCTTGCTTATACTTTCGGCTTACGCTCCTTCGATGCCACCGGTCTTTTCGTTGCCGCTATCCATGGCGTGCGACGATACCGACGGTTGCGTGACGATGGTGATAGTCTCATTGGCTGCAAAATAAGCCCTCAAATTTGCATTTTCACGGGCCAAAAAGTCGTCGGACTGCTATACAGGGGTTTATGGGAAATCATGTAGGATATACTATTTTAAATATCCCTGGGTCGAACTCTAATACGAGACAGGGTTAGGGTGGAATGGGTATAATGTAATACCGGGGTATATGGGAAAGCGTGTAGGATATAGTATTTTATTCAAGTGGTTTCAGCGTTGATGTGCGCCTGCTTTTTTTGGAGCATGTTACACCTACACCCATATTTTGGCGAGGAAAACATATCTATATCGAGTTTGCAGCCATCGCGTGTGGTCTGTATTGCTTTCATATGTGTAAAACTGAAAATCCTTTTTGTTGTTCGTTACACGATGTTCTATAAAGATTACTAGCTCCATCTATCTGACCCGCTCCATCATATCTACCCGGTATCTATCTGTCATTACTTGAATAAATTATTATACCCTACACGATTTTCCACACAATACTTGGATTATGGTTAACAGATTGTTGGTACCTTATCCTCTTTATGTAGTGTCTATAATGACAATGATGAGCGGAAGTAGGCTATTGCCTGGCTAGGCTACCTCTGTCGTACGCAGTCGTGATAGCCATGTTTGAGCCAAATGTATGAGACACAGCTATCAGTTTTACTATATCTGCCACAACGAGTTATACTGGCGACATGATCGTTGCATACTGATGGTGTTTCCTTTAAAAGCAACACAATCAGTAAGCTTATTTACGTGGTTGTACAGTCTATACAATTTGTTGGGCTTTTTGCTTGATTAGCCCTTTCGGTATATAAAATTTTACAGCATATGCACTGCTATAAAAGGCTATGATGAATTTGAACAACTTTGATAAAAGCCGTGAAACTCCGCGTTTTGGCGGGGCAACCTATTAGGTTTGCAGCCATGGCGGATGTATCTGCTTTTGTCGATTAATGGTCAATCTGAGCCTCATATATTGAACTGAATAGGAAAAACGGGCATTAAAAAATATGTGTGTGAGACAAGGCTACTGTTCATTAGCTCGATTGTGAGTGTAGTCGATCTTTTGAGCTGAGCCGATTACGATCCAGAGAATAAAAAGGTCAAATATGGTATGTGACTCTTTATATTCAATCAATGTGGCTGTTTTTTATCTTTTGGTTGCTGATTTTGGATGTTTGAATCTGATTCTCAGGTATTTGTGTGTTGCGGTTGTTGTTATGGTATCAATGTGGCTATCATCGATCTTGAGGAAGGTTAGCTCAATGGATCTTGCATTTCTACCTTATGAGGTTATTTGAGAAAAAAAGGCTCGCCCTCCCCGGGTAACCAGAACAGGTTTTTTATGTTGTATTCTCAAACTACGAGCGAATGTGATACTCCTTATCTGCTTATTGTAGAGCAAGAAGGGTGTTTGGGATTGTTTATTTTTTCTGCTTATATATAAGTGCTTATTAACTGCTTTTAGGATATAGTGTTTGGATTTTGCTTAATTTTTACTTGAAAATAATCAGTTTACCAGAAAAGAAAACGCAATATTAAGCACCCTTTAGATAAGCACATTACAATGAACAGGTTGGTAAATGCTTATTTTTAGAGCAGATAAGCAGTTAAAATCAATGATTCCAAACAACCTCGAATTTGAGTGTTGAATCTGAAATCTTTGGTGGTAAAGTTATTTAACTATCATCACTTTCTAAAAAGTAATAATGCAGTTAGCTCAATATTATACGTTTATGAATTGTTATATCTTACGCAAATTACAGTTTCTCATACGCTAATCTTCGTGGGGTTATCTACTTGAGCTTATGAAATTCATAAGCCCAAGTGAATTAGTTAATAAGCCTACAAAAATTAAATTATCAACTTATCAGAATTTCAATAAGCAGGTAAGCCCATCAAATAAGCTTTGCACAAACACCGCCTTAGTAAGCTGATAAGCTTTTGGGTCTCTGATAAACATATTTCTTTTTACTATTGCTATTTAAGGGGTGTTTGGGATTGCTGGCTGTGTTATTTAATAGAAACAGTAACTTTCCGGTTTTGTTGTTTGTTTTGCTTGGTTTAAGTGTTCGAGTACTGGTCGTTGGTTCTGTTGTTTTGTTTGGGATTGCTGGCTGTGTTATTATAAATATATACATTTGTTGAAGGATACGACGGCGTTTTGATTTGGGTTGCTACAGTAACGGGCTGCCCCATTTTGGGCCAGCCCAATTGTTGTGGTTTTTTTTTTTTTTTTTTTTTTAAATTTATATGCACAAAGTAGGAGTTAAAAAAAAATATTACAAAAGTTCCGATTTATTCAAATAAAAAAAATACCCGCGGAAATATGTTCGATACCTAATAACTTTAAAATAACCGTTATGGTCACAAACGTACAACCCATTATATTAAAAAAAAACCCATATAGCAAAAAAAAAAACACTTTAAACATGAGGCCCAACACATAAGCCATATAAATTTATTTTTTTACAAATATACACATTTGTCGACAAACTAGCCTAAAATTCGCATAAAATGTGGCTCAAAGTAAAAAAAAATACAAAACGGTCCCTCAACTTTTAACTATTTACGATTTTCTTACAAAAAAAATCCCGTAAAAAAATTAACAAAAAAAACACGTCAAGTTCTTATTGTTCACAATTTTTTTACATTCATCGGCCCACAAAAAAAGATATCGAACCGTCCCAAAAAAAAGAAAATATTCGGGAAAAAATTAACCCGTCCCAACGCAAAAAAAAATTTCCCGAATCGTAAAAAAAAAGGAAATATCCGGGAAAAAATTAGCCAAAAAAAACCCCAAAAATAACCTAAAATCTGGCCCAAAGTAAAAAAAAAAAAAATAGAAAACGGACCCTCACCTTTTAACTATTTACGATTTTCTTACACAAAAATTCCCGTAAAAAAATTTACAAAACCGTCCCAAAAAAAGAAAATATTAAAAATTAGCTCCGCCATAACGCATAGCCCAAAAAAAACCCCCCGAAACGTAAAAAAAAATTATTCGGGAAAAAATTAGCCCCGCCGCAACGCGCGGGTTCTTTTGCTTGTATATACACATTTATCATTACATATACTGCCAAAAACAGTAACGGGCTACTGTTCATCGATGAACAGTAGCCCGTTACTGTTCATCAGCCCCAAAAAAAATTACATTTTTTTTAATAGCTGTGGTTACTGTTCATCGGCCGGAAAAAAAAAACTTTATACTCCCCCCTTATTTCGTCAAAAAAAAAATTACGTTTACGACTTTTTATCGGCCTGGGCAAAAATATATATATATATCCCCTTTATTGAAAAAAAAAATTTGTCATTTAATATGAGAAAAAAAAACAAACTATTAAACATGAGACCGAAGAAATTAACCCGAACAAAAAAAATGCCCCGCAATAACGCGCGAAAAAACAACGCCCGCAGCAACGCCCGGCTAGGCCTGGTGGTTACTGTTCATCGGCCCAAAAAAAATTATACCGGTGGTTACTGTTCATCGTCCCGAAAAAAAAAATCTTTATACTCCCCCCTTCTTTCGTAAAAAATAATAAGAAAAAAAAAATTACGTTTAAGACTTTCTATCGGCCTGGGCCCAAAAAAAAATATATACATCCCCTTTATTGAAAAAAAAATTGTCATTTAATATGAGAAAAAAACAAACTATTAAACATAAAACCGAAGAAATTAACCCGATCAAAAAAAAATGCCCCGCAATAACGCGCGAAAAAATAACGCCCGCAGCAACGCGCGGGTAATCTTTGCTTGTTATTAATTCAAAAGTTATTAAAATTAACAATAAGCATATTAAACTCATTATATTAGTTATATGTTATTTTGTTATTGAAACATCTAATTTAATGTTATAATTTATGGTGCAATTAGTGTATTTTTAAATTTTATTTTAATAATTACTAATAATAATAGAAGGTGTGTTAACTTAATCTTTTAAGACTTCTAAAGATACAAGGTCACAAATACATATATTATAAAGTATATTGCACAAACCAATAAACCACAAAATCAACAACTTAAGCAATACAACTATAAATGCATATTGCACAATTAACTTATGGAACAACATATGTATTAAACACCTTAAATTAATATTAAAGTAATCATTAAAATACCCTTAAATACAATTAATAAACCAGTACAATCAAAAAAGCTATTAAAATAAATTTGTAAATACTCTCTTTAAACATACTAAAACATTATTGAAATAAAAATTAATACAATCTATTTTGTAAAAAAAAATTGGCGGATGTTTATGCTCTTTACTATTTGCTTTTTACTATCTACTTTTAACATAATATAGTTTGTCGTTATTTGAAGTTATTAACACCTAAAATTCCCGTCTTATATAAAGTTATTGTAAAAAACACGCATTATTAACACTCATAGTTTGTCAAAAAATTTAATAACAAAATACCCGTAATAGAGAGTTACCATGCTAGTAAACACAAATGCAGAAACAAAACAAATTCATAAATAAAAACATAGTTGAGGAGAGGACTTACAATTTTTTGATCGGTTAAGAAACAAGCACAAGATATGAATGGCTATCGAAAATGAAATGATAATTCTACTCAGTGTTTTGAAACCCGGTTCGACCCGGCCGGGTCAACCGGTTGAACCGGTTCCGGCCGAAAACACGGGTCAAATTAAACCGGGTTTCATATTTTCGAAACCCGGTTTGACCCGCC
>BQNB010150606.1:0-16010 GCA_026074375.1 Tanacetum coccineum
TTTGCTTGACATATATGAAGACAGGATTGCCATAGATAGGTTGCGTGAGCTCGTCTACTGTAGTTATGTAAGTTACATGACATACTGAGATATTGATAATGCAAGTAATGTAATAAAGTGGAAAATTTCCCCGTATAATTGTGATAATAGTAAAATAGGTTGATGAAAATTCTTGGGTTGTTATATTCTTGTTCAACATATCAGTAATTGTAGGTGCTATAAGAGGATATCTCTTTTCTACTAACATATGAATGTGCACATTTTGCTTCCTTAATGAATGTACTCCACATGAATCATATAGCTTCCATTCTAATACTCTGTAGTCTGATTGATTTTTCCATACTTGATCTTCAACATGTGGGTCAAACATTGTCTTTAAATTTCCGTATAAAACTAAATCCATGTCCTCTACTAGTCTTGTTGATCCATACTTAGCTTTTACCAACTTGTATAAAGTTTCTAAGTCTTCTCCGTCAAAACTTTTAAGCATATGACTAAACACTAAGTAAATCTTTGAACTTCCATCAGCCCTGGTTATCTGGTAATAGCTTTTCTTTCCTTCTCTATGGATCTTCTGGTCAACAATGCTTGGAGGCTTAGTAGCCAAAGGAATAGCATCAACTGCTACTTCATCTTCATTAGGAATGACTTCCATTAGACTTTTAAGCTCTGCTGTCTCTTTATCCTTCTCCACCTTCTGCTTTTTAATACTTTCTTGTTTTAGCTCATCTCCTGCTCTCTTTGAACTACTCTCTTGTGCTATCTGTGCATCAGCTTTCTTTGAACTTTCTTTCACTAACTCTATATCCATATCTACAAATGTGTTTACCCTTTTCATAGCTTTGTCAAATAACTTCTGAATATAATCAAAAGATTTATTCTTTAAGTCTTTGGGCTTCCATCCTTCCATGTTTTTCAGATAAGTACACATGATACTCCTTTGTTGAGCTTTTGTTGGTGATATGTTCTTTTTCTCTTCTGCTCTTTTTGTTGCAAAGTGCTTCCTTCTTTTCTCTAAGAGTTATTGAAACAATCTAGCCTTTTCTTCAATGGTCAACTCTTCTTGTTCTATTGCTTATAATCTTTTAGCTAATAACTGATCAGCCTCAATCTTTGCCTGTATATCATCCCATGTTTCTTCCAAGGCAATGTTGGCTTCAGCTTTTTCTCTTTCAATCCTTTCTTGTTTATCAAATTCAACTTGTAACCTTTGAGCTACTTCCTCATCAAGCTTGAGTTGATCTTTCTTTGATAATTTCTTCACAGGTTCAGGTTCAATCATGTTTGCTTTACCCTTGTCCTGAATGTTTACCTGTGATGGTTGTTGTAAAGAAACTATTAGTGTAGGTGCTTTCTCTTGTTCATGAATAACAAGCCCTTTAGTCCTGGATCTTGTGCTAGTAGTTGTTGTAGGTTTATCACTCTTCAACTCTGCTAGTGCTTGAGCCAAAGTAATTTTAACATCAGTTATTAAAGCAACACTAACTAGAATTGTACTGGCAGTACTAACTGTTGTAGCAACAATATTAACTTGAGCAACATCATCTTTCTTACTATCAAGAACTCCTTGTTCTGCAACAAATACTTCTTCACTAGCAAGATCACTTACATCAAACATTATATCATCACCATACCTCCCTTGAGTTTCATCAACCAATGTAATCTCTGCATCTTTATCAATGTCTTTAATTTTCCTCCCCGCTTTAGATGCATCCTCCTGATCACCCAAACTAGCTTCATCGGAGGAAATTATTCTTGTAGATCTACCAACCTTGTATAATCTTTTGAGCTTGTGAGTTCTTGACCCTCTTTTCTTCTCTAACTTATTGACTCTCAGTTTCAAACTTGTAATCTCTTGAGCTCGAGAAGTCTTTATGTTCTCCAGGTTAATAACTCTATTTTGTAAGTTGGTACATAATTCCATCAATTCCTGAAGTTTCAATCTATCCTTACCACTTCAAAGTGTGTTACCTCTTACGAGCAGTGGATAGTTGGAAAATTTAGATACATTCTCAGACCTAGTCTAAGCAATTGTATCCCCTATGATTTCTTGGCGCCTAGGACCACCACCTGAACTAGTTCCTAGGGAACTTGGTTCATTAGGTGTTGCCTTGGATTGGGTCTTATTGATGTTACCCCTGTCCTGCTCTATATCTAAGACAGTAGCAGTCGTGGCAGTCCTTTCCAAACTATCATCCCTCTCCTCATAGACAACTTTATCTGCAACATTGGTTGTAGGACCACTAGGCTGAGGTACCTCAGTGTCCTTTCTCTTTGGCATTCTTGATCTTTGTTTCTTTTGGGGTTGAGATGTTGATGGTTGAATAATAGTGGGTGTGTGTTGGGGATCAGTGGGCATTGCTGAACCTTCACCCTGTTCTTGTTGAGCTTGTACCATCATTGTAGGAAATAAGGGTGTGTCCCTTCTAGAAAAGCCTTTCTCTACCCTTCCCATGTTTCTAAAAATCTTCTTAGTGTGAGAGGGTGTAACATAAATCCTTTTGTGACTTTGCATCCCTTCAAGTTGTTTATCTAAAAAGACTTGCACAAACCTTGGATACATCAAGAATTTACCAGCATTATCCAAGTTCTTCACCATACTTTTAAATATGTACTTTGAAAAGTTGAACTTCTAGTTTGTAGCTAGGCAGATAATTGCAGAAGCCATAGTGCTACTAAATTCATTCCATGCAGTAGTCTTAGCACTTACGCATTGCAAAATGGTATGAATGAGGAATTTCAATTGTGGGGAAAAGAATGCCTTATATAATGTAAGCTTTTGTGAAAGTTTTTCATACCCTATCCTTGTAAGTTCTTCAAAAATGGTAGCATTTGGCAAGCAATCCGTACCTTCCTCATCATTCAGTTTAAGGTCACTTCTAATAGATGCTTCAGTAACAATTATCTTCTTCTCAACCACTAGGGCTTGTAACTGTACTTCCCCATTGACAGTTTTCACCTTAACAGTAGCACATAATTGTTCAATACATGAAGTATAGATCGTAGGATTAACCGTTAGTGCATACTTGATAGTATGTGCATTAAGAAAATCCACTATCTGCTCAAACCCTTCACTTTTAGCGGGTTTAGCCAAAAATTTGACCAAATTGTGAGAATCAGCAAACTGTAGGGTTGTCATTGTGTTGGGTTTTTATGATGAATGATGAAATTAAGTTTGGGTTTGTGATTAAAGAGTATATGATTGAATGAAATCGATTAAATGAGTGAATGGAACCCTTAATCGAAGTATTTATGAAACTATCCTCAACAACATTAATGTTCACCAGCAGTTGTAAGTTATGCCTAGCAGCATTAACTTTCAACATCAGTAGTAAGTTTATGCCTAGCAGCATTAACTTTTCCCAGCAGCAGTAAGTTTATGCCTAACAGCATTAACTTTGAATCAACATCATTAACTTCAATTCTATTCTAATCAGCTTTTCCATCATCAAATTAACATTTTAGCTCATAAAAACTCTCTGTTTGTTTTTTATTTCTCTTAATTATTTTTACTCACAATTCTCTCTTTCTGTTTTTAAACATCTCTCTTTCTGTTTTTCAACTCACAAATTCTCTTAATTATTTTACTCCCCAAATCACTCTTTCTATTTTTACACATCTCTCTTTCTGTTTTTATTCTCACCAACTCTTTTAATTCTTTTACTCATAATTTTCACAATGTTAATTATACCATCAGTATTAAGTATAACTAACAGCACTAATTATACTTTACAGTAGAAACTTTTAATGACATGAATAACAATACTAATTCATACAAAATTCTACAAAAACATAAAGAGATAAAAGATTTTAAGGATTTAGCATTCCAATACTAGCAAACAAATATTGAAATCTACTTACACCAAAAGCTTTTGTAAGTAAATCTACAACATTCTTGTTAGTATGGATTTTAACCATTTGAATCAACTTCTTTTTATTGCAATCCCTAATAAAGTGATGTCTAATCTCTATATGCTATATTTTTGAATGAAAAACATGATTTTTAATTATGCAAATAGTACTATTATTATCAATAAAGATTTTGGTATGCAAGAAATTGTACCCATAATCAAGTAATTGATTCTGAATCCAAAGCACCTGTCTATAGCAACTTAAAGCAGCTACATATTTAGCTTCTGTTGTGGAATTTGCAACCACAATCTGTTTCTTGCACTGCCATGATATTAATCTACTTCCAAGAAATTGAGAACCTCCTGTTGTAGACTTCCTATCCAAGCTTGCTTCAGTATAATCACTATCAGTGTATGCTACCAAATCAAAAGGAGAATCTTTTGGATACCAAAGACCCAATTTTGGTTGACCTTTTAAGTACCTAAAGATCCTTTTTATAGCATGAAGATGTGAAATCTTTGGGTTGACTTGGTATCTTGCACAGGCACACACTGCAAACATAATATCAGGTCTTGAAGAAGTAAGATACATCAATGAACCAATCATTGATCTATATAAATGAACATCCACTTCTTCACCATCTTCATCCTTGAGCAAAAGCTTTTGAGTTTCCATAGGTGTGCTTGCTGTCTTGACATCAGTAAAACCAAATTTCTTCAAAATCTCAGTCACATACTTGTCTTGACTGATAAAAATCCCATCCTTCTTCTGCTTTACTTGCAGTCCTAAGAAGAATGTGAGTTCACCCATAGAACTCATCTGAAACTTCTTATGCATCATCTTCTCAAACTCAGTGCATAATGACTTCTTTGTAGAGCCAAAAATGATATCATCTACATACACTTGAACTAACAGAATATCACCTTTGTCCCTTCTGATAAACAAAGTCTTGTCTATCTTTCCTCTCTGAAACCCATTGTCCAACAAATAAGTTGACAAGGTTTCATACCAAGCTCTAAACGATATGAATGATAATAAAGTCTTGAAAGATGATATCATAATGCACAAGAACTCCACATAGCACGTCAAGAAGTCTAAAGCTAATCACCTGAGAAAAACATGCTAAAAACGTCAACATAAAGTTGAGTGAATTCCATAAGTTTTAAGTAAAACAATTAATGAGGATCAAAAACTTGTATGAATACAGCAACATCACTCAAAGTAATATAAAAAAGTGCTTAGTAATTAGAAATTTTAACCAAAGTAGTGTGGACCACAAGATTTTCAAACGTATGGACAGTTATAGGAGATATAACTTCACATACAAAGCATATGTGCCGTTATAACAAATACAACTTCACATGAAAGTATTTATTGTTGCGCTAAGCTCATGACACCGATGCTAATAACAACAGGGCATATCATATCATGCCACATAGTATTCCTACCCTTAACTGGTGTCCCAAACCAAAGACCACCACAATGCGCAATCGACATGAGATATATCCGTTTGTTCGCAGCATATTTAGAACCAAACCAGATAGGGGTAATTAGTCCCAATAGATCTATTTATTCATTCGCGCTCACTTAACCAATCCAATTGGCCATAGGTGACTAACGGTTCATGATAGTTCGGGCAATAGTGGTTTGTAGCAAAACTTAGGCAACACATAAACAGGAAATGATAACAGAAAACACTTGTGTCCAATGTAAAAGTAATCAACGTTTTCATAAAATCTTAAAGCACTTAAATCCATAAGTAAAAACGAGTGTGACATCAATCATGTAACGAGTATGTAATCAACGTATAAACGAGTTGGAAATTCAGTAACGTAAACGAGTTTGTAAACGAGCATGTTTCTCACCCCAAAAGTAGTAAAGTATATGTAAAACAAGTAAAACGTGGGGCTATGAACCCACCTTGATGTTGTAGAGTGATTGGCAGAAATGCACATAATAAGCACAACACAAATGGAAAACGGAACGGCTCGATCAAAAAGATGCAACTTAACTTATCACCTAAGTCCCACTAGCTTGGGATGATGAATTGGGGTTTTCCGATGGATGAGTGCGTCAACGCGACGCGTTGATAAAGGATTTGGATTACAAGTTGGATGAGTTTGATGGTTGGTTAAATAAAATAAATCGAAAAGTAAACGCAAGGTATGTAATATACTCCGTATATATTACATAAAAAGAAACAATTATATAATTCATATGGTGAATTATATAATAAAGACAAACAACCAAAAAAATAAGTCGCAATATATAATACTTTTCAAGTATTATATGATAAACGTAAGAAAAATAATGGTAACAATATAATTCGACACGTTTTCAAAAGTCACTAATTAATTTAATAAAGATTTCTTGCATAAAAGTAAACATACGTTTTAAAGTTACATTTTAGATAGTTGACGTTTTTGAAGTTTTTACAAAAGTTATTACTTTGTCTTTTAGTCGGGAATTTATAAAATAATATTTTATAAATTTGTATTTCGTTTCCTTGACAGGTTTTAGTTAAACTATTGGTCTCATTTGTAAAAGTGTAGTTTTTGTTTATTCACCGGGTTATTGTATAATTACAATTTATTAAATCTTAAAACCATTTTACTTTGTCCTTTTTATCGGGTTTCTAGAATAATACAATTATAATGGAATTTACTAAGTATAAAATTTTATAGAAATTTCGGCATGATCTATTCGTTCATATGACGTTTTCCATTTTTACAAAATTCAACATTTTCCGCTTTAATTAATCCGTGTTGCAATATACTCGCGTGTTACAATATATATATATATATATATATATATATATATATATATATATATATATATATATATATATATATATATATATATATGTATATGTATATGTATATATATATATATGTATATGTATATATATATTAGTATATGTAATATAATATAGATATATATATAATATGTAGTATATATATATATATATATGTATATATATATATTTATTTCATGTATATATACTATATATATCGAACTACTAGTAAACAAATAAGTGAACAAACGCCCTTAGTAAGGGGCTGCTGTCCCAAACACACCTTTAGGGTGGTTAGACTGCCAAAACCTAACGCACCCTTAACCGTGTATCCAAATCACCCCTTTTGGCTACAATGCAGAACCAAAGCCCATACCTAGGGTGTTAAAATGAGCGAAACAAAACACCCTTTAGGCTGTTATCGCAAAATCCATACGCCCTGTAGGGCGTTACCACAAACAACACACCCTTGGGTGTTAATCTGCCGAAACAAACACCCCTTTCGGGCGTGTAAATCAACCGAAACAAAAGAACAAAAAAAAACAATCTAGATAAATAAAAATGAACAAGTTAAAATAATACAACCACACAAAGTTTTTATTAGTTTTTACAAAAATAAAAACCATCCAAACTCGAGTTAAAAAGGGTAAGGTGGTGGTACGCGGCTGTGACGAGGGTGGAGCGAGGGTGGTGGTGGTAACGTGGAGAGGGTAGTGGTAGTCGATTTGTGTAGGCGGCAGAAGTTGGTGGCCAATAGGTGATGAGGTGCGGCGTTGAGGGTGGTGACGAGGTGGTGTGGCAGCGGGGTGATGGAGATGTGGTGGTGATGGCGGTGACGATGTGATGGTGATGTTGCTGTGGTGTCGGTGGTGGGTTGGTGATGAAGAGGGAGGCGGCGGCTGGCGTGGGATGGTGGGGAAATGAAGGTGGTGTTACGATGAGGGTGGAGGTCGGCTGTGGTGATGATGAAATGGCCGGAATCTGGCCGGAGGCGGCGCCGGTGGCCGGAAAGGAGGGGAGAGGTGATGGAGGCTAGGTTTTGATACAAATGAAATGAAAACCCTAATTGTTTTGTTTATATAGTGTAAAATTTTAAAACAAAGTAGCAAGTGTAGTATAGTCTAGGGTAAGTTTTATAAATATTTCCCCCCAGGGACTGAAGTTGTAACTTTTGGGGAAACTTTTGTAAAATATTGGTTCGAGCCTCGTTTTGGTAAGTTAACGATTGATTTAAATTACGAAAATTGCGCCATTGTTTTTCAAATAGTTTTTCCCATAAAAATGAGTATTTACATGACTTATTTTATAAATGTTTTTATAAAACTTATTTAAAAATCATTATTATTTATTTGGTACCATTGGGTGTCGCGGGTAAACTTTGTCCGTAAAAATAAAACTTTAATTTGAACCTTTGCGTTTTTAAATAAATGTTTTTCAATAAAACATTAAATAATTTAATAAATATTTTTATTTATTAAAAAGTGATAATTAAATATAAATTTAATTATTTTTGTGTCGGTACGTGTTGTGTTCAAAATTTTTGCGAGGGTATTTTATTCATTTTCTACTTGTTTTCGGGTTTCGAGCAAAACAAAAAAGTTATCCGGAATATCGTTTACTTCAAATTACTTTTGAGTCCGAGTCGTGAAAACGTAATTTAGTGGGTCGTTTTTGATAAGTCAACATATGAATACATATATCTTCTCGTTTTCAAGTCAAATAAGTTTGAAAAATAAATTTATAAATGAGAGATAATAATAATAAATATGATTTATTATTTAAATACGTTTCAAAAATTTACCGTCTACGCGGTAATCGTTTTTTTTACCGTAAAAGGTCAAAAGTCAAAAAGTCAAGTCGGAACCAAAAAGTCAAAGGGTAAAATAGTAATTTATAATTCTGAAAATTTCGGGTTGTGACATTACCTACGCCTTAAAAGGAATCCCGTCCCGGGATTCGATTTTTGTTAACCGATGGTGTGTCCAAGAAAAGATTTGAGGTTTTAAATAACTAGTTTTAGACATGACGTTGATACTTTATTCAGCAAAATTTGATGTTTCGACACTTCTTAATAAACATAAATTTTGGCTAGGTTGAAGTATATTTACCAATCAATATAGGGTATTTTAGAAAAATATCATTACAAGTTATATAATTGATATAAACACGTTATAAAGAAAGTCTCTTAATAGTGAAACCATTAAAGGAGAAAGTGTAGGCGCGTGGGTGTGTCTGTATAAGGGTTTCAAATGTTTAGAGGCGGAGTCGGGTTTCTGATATTTGTAGGGTTCGATGTTTAATTTCGGACATGGCTTAACACACCATAAGCAGACGATGCGAATAAAGTATAACCGAACGGCTCTAACCACAACTAAAAAAATAGACGCGCCGTAGAACGTGAAATAATAATAATAACGGAACGTTGCAATCAAACGTTTAATAAGGCAATAGACAACAATATATTTATGTTGCTTTAGTTTAGTCAACCAAAAGGTATCTTTACGAACTTCGTAAGTTTATGAAGATGTTACGAGTTCTTTCGAAAAGTTCCTATTTATATAAGTTTCCATTTTGAAAAGTTTTTGTTTCGAGGGCGTTAATAGTATCCCCTATTTTAATCGGTTTCAAATTTCCAAAAAAAGAACTAGTGGAACCCTAGCTGTCTAACCAAAATCCTTAGTTCGCTAAATATATACATAATTTTTTTTTGCTATATTTAGAAATGACCAACGACAACGACTTATCCTTTTTAGAAAATAAATTAAAAACTTCGTTTTAATAGTAGAAAGCTCCACACATATTTTTCAAAGTCTTGCGAACACTTACTTAAACTTTCGAACATTTTTTAATCATCGCTTACCTCATTTAAAACTCGAACTAGCAACTATATTTTTATAAATCACCCATGGACTTGACCAAAAACTTGACCATAACACTGCCATATTTTCCAAACTATCCAAAACTCTTTTATGCCAAAACTAATCAACCAAATTCACTATAATTCAAGCCTAACCTCATTGCCATCTTTGTTGCAACTCTCAAATCTCACAACCTCTCAACAAGAACAATTTATATATCTGAAATCATCAAAAATCTTTATTAAAATATTTATTCATTTTAATAAATTTGAAAATCATAGCACAAACATATGGAGTCGTGAATCAAATTATAAGAATACACAGCAACAATAACTATAACAAGCGGTGACGAAACGTGGGGAGTGGACATTTCAAGAAACAATATCCCCAAAATAAAGGTCAACAAATGGGGGGAGCTCACGGAAGAGCTCAGGTGATACGTAACTAAATATCGTACTTAGTCGTTGGTTCGAGGATAAATTCTAAATTCCTATTAGCTCAAAAGCGACACATTCGGATTAGCTCCACAAACAGTTCATGATCGCAAGGTTTTGTAACGGCAAGAGCAAATTTTTTAAGAATGAGATAAGGTAGTTCAAGCGAGGTCTTAAGGTTCTGCTGAATGGTAAGACACGATCGCGTTTCTAGATCTTTTTAACGGATTCCGGTGATTATCGGGTTCGAGTTCATACTCATGTCATATCGATTAGGGGTCCCATATCCTTTAGGTCGTGTGTCGAGTTGTTCTTCTCATGAACTTTCAGTTGATGGTAGCTAGTCCTTAGGTCGATTTTCGAGTAGACGCTACATCCTCGCAGTTGATCGAGATCGTCTATACTAGGTAATGGGTAACGGTTAGCTTGTAAATTTTCGGTAGTCCTTGTACATCCTGATAGGATCCTCAGAGGTTTTTTGTCGGTACGAGGATTCCTAATTCAGTTGATCTTATCTCACTAAAAGTAAGTATATTGATAAAATTCCTTCTAGTTCTATTTGTTATAATCAATTAGGTGGATATTGCTCCTTTACATTCTAGAACCTTTCAATCCGTAATTTCCATGACTACAGGAAGCATGATTTAGTCTCTCGGCTAAGGTTGTGATGTTTCCACATGCTAAGGTTAAAGAAAAGCTACTTAGTTATGACGCTTACGGATGCGAATACTGACTGCCACGACTCATGAATACGCACACAAAATATTAATAAAACACAAGTACAATATAATCTCGTTGACAATGTAGAGGAAGGGAAGAAAAAAAAATAAAGATGGAACATAAAGGTAATTTGACAAAATTTTATGGTGACTACTCCCAGCATAGCATGGTCCTTCCTGAATTATACATAGGTGATCAGGCTATGCATAATTTAGGAACTAAAGATAAAATGCTCATTTCGTCAAACTAATGTTATGTTAAAAAAAATCTTATACGATATAAACGTTATAGTTTATAAGGTAGCAAAACAGTTCGTGGTAATGAAAACAAGGTAGTTTATATAACGACACAATGTATTTTGTAAGATAACAGGAAATGTTTTATGACGTGATAACAAAATAGTTTACGAGAAAGTTACGTGACGGTTTATAATGTAATGGTAATAAATGGTTTACAAGTTGACAACCCAATAATTTATAAAGTGACAACGTAATGGTTTATTAAAGACACGAAGTAGTTCATAAGATGATGACGACATAGTTCATAAATTGACAGTGAAATAGTTTATAAATGACAACGAAACAGTTCATTAAGTGACAACGAAATAGTTTGTAAGATAACTGCAAGGTAATTTATAATAGGGTAGAAAAAAAGTTTATAATTAACCGTAAAATAGGTTATAAGACGGAAACAAGTTAGTTCATTAATTGATAGTCAAATAAGTTATGAAGTAAATATTGTAGGGTTAATTATAAATATTGACAAAACGGTTATGGATATGATATCAAATTAGTTTAATAAGGGGTTAAAATATCAAGAAGTAACCAGCAAACGGGTATGTAAACTGTTGTAAAATAGTTTATGCGACAAAACTTGTTATAAGACGACACTAAAAATAGTTTCATTGGATACCATACGTTAGTAATAACAATAAGACAATTTACATAATAATAGTGAAATGGGTTGTAAGACGGTAAAGGAGTGGCTTACTTATATTTACTAGGGAATTGAAGTGTAACTGACAAAATCGTCATGAAACAAATTAAACAAATGATTTAGGAAAATCCACACAATACACAAAATTCACAGGTAAGTACTAGTGCAAAACTCTTAGGGATTACAGTCAAAGTCTACTTAGGTTTCACTAGATAAGGAAAAAATCCTCTCCTTAAACTCTGGTTTATCTTAGAAGGCGTTTAGAGTCCAACGAGTTTAACCTCCTAAATACGGTTCACACGGTTCAGATTTCTAATTTGCCACTACAGCCTCTAAGTTGAATATCAAAATGGGTGTCCTACAATTCCAACTCACACGGCCAACACTCTTGTAGTTATTGCACTTCACAGTGCAGTGTGGTGCAACGTACGTTTGTTGTAGAAGGGAAATTTTGCTACATATCCGTCCTTGTAATTTGGTTTAGCAATGTAAGCTCTCACGGCCTTTTGTCATTTATTTTGTTATTGGCATTCCTTACTACCTCGTTTTCATAACGTACGGCCTAATCCATTACGCGAGCCATGTGGATTCTTTCCTCATAAACAACATTATCTTCGATAGCATTAGCAATTCGTTAAAGAGATTATAAATTAGCCTACTCAATAATTTCTGATACAATACGCGTACTCACAAAATCTTCAAGGTGGTGGATGACATGACGATGCCGGTGCTCTAATAAGTATGGAACGAGTGTTTTATGCTCGTCTTCGGAGACGGGAAGTAAAACAATCAAGGAAGATCGACATAGAGATCAAAGTAGCTGATGAGTATACAGTTAAAGTAAATAAGATAAAGGTCTTTTATGAACGAGTTTACATAGCAATTACCATATTAAACCTCCAGTTATAAGTCCCGCCCATACAAGAGTTGTGAAACTTAGATTCATACATAAATCCCATGTAAACATAACTGTGTCGGGTTTCGCATAATACGATATTGTATAAGGTTATGAATAATAAGTTTGAGACCATTGCATCGCTCACAATGTCTTAGACAAATTTTAGAGACCATTGTGTCATCCATAATGTCTTAGAAAGGTTTAATATTTATATAGACAACTTCCATATAAGTAAATAGAGGAATAAACGTAAGGCGAACGTAAACCGCAGAGAAGAGATAACCGCAAAGAAAAGATAACCTCAGAGAAAAGATAACCGTAGAGAAAAGATAAGCGTAAGCTCATAGCAAAAACACGTATAAGGCACACATAAAAGCACGTAAGGATCACATACTGGTTATAGACCAGACCTAGATATTCTACCTGGTTCTCCATAATCTTGGCTCTGATACCAATCCGTCACACCCTCAGACGAGGCTTGGACGGGATACGTGTCCGAGGGCGTGACTTCATCATACTTCGAACACAAGGCACAAGAGAAAGACCACTAATGGACGTTTTGAAAATCATAACTCGTTGCATTATTTAAAAATAGATAAGTTTTACAAGATTTAAAAGAAAGTAAACATTTGCGGAAGCATAAGTAAAATATTGCGGAAGCGAAATTTATGTTTTTCAAAAGACAACGAGTATGATAATTTGATAAGTCTTGAAATAGGGTATCATATTGCACGTAGACTCCACATAGCACGTCAAGAAGCCAAGTTGTTACTGAGGGGAAAAACATGCTAAAACGGTCAACATAAAGTTGAGTGAATTTCATAGGTTTAAGTATAAACTTTAGAGGATAAAAAACGTTTAGTGAATACAGCTTCACTCAAAGTATTACAAAAAGTGTTTAGTAATTGGAAATGTTCAACCAAAGTAGTGTGGACCATAAGATTTCGAAGCGTATGTGACAATCTTAGCAGTTTACGATTTCACATACAAAGCACATGTGACCGTTATAACAAATACAACTTCACATGCAAGTATTTATTGTTGCACTAAGCTCATGACACCGATGCTAATAACAACATGGCATATCATATCATGCCACATAGTATTCCTGCCCTTAACTGGTGTCCCAAACTAAAAGACACCACAAAGCACATCGACATGACATATATCCGTTCGTTCTTTGTTAAGTAGAACACAAGCAGATGGGGGTAATTAGTTCCCTAATAGATCTATTTATCATTCTGCGCTCACTTAAAACCAAATCCTAATTGGCCATAGGTGGACTAATGGTTAGATTTAGTTCGGGCAATAGTGGTTTGTAGCAAAACTTAGGCAACACATAAACAGGAAATGATAACCGGAAACACTTTGAGACCAATGTAAAAGTAATCAACGTTTTCATAAAATCTTAAAGCACTTAAATCCATAAGTAAAAACGAGTGTGACATCAATCATGTAACGAGTATGTAATCAACGTATAAACGAGTTGGAAATTCAGTAACGTAAACGAGTTTGTAAAAGAGCATGTTTTCTCACCCCAACCAGTAGTTAAAGTATATGTAAAACATGTAAAAACGTGGGGCTATGAACCACCTTGTTGTTGTAGAGTGATTGGCTGAAATGCTCATAATAACGCACAACACAAATGGGAAACGGAACGGCTCGATCAAAAGATGCAAATTATAACTTATCACTAAGTCCCATGCTTGGGTCGATGATGAATTGGGGTTTTCCGATGGATGAGTGCGTCAACGCGACGCGTTGATAAAGGATTTGGATTACAAGTTGGATGAGTTTGATGGTTGGTTAAATAAAATAAATCCAAAAGTAAAGGCAAGGTATGTAATATACTCCGTATATATTACATAAAAGGAAACAATTATATAATTCATATGGTGAATTATATAATAAAGACAAACAACCAAAATAATAAGTCGCAATATATAATAATTTTCAAGTATTATATGATAAACGTAAGAAAAATAATAGGTAACAATATAATTCGACACGTTTTCAAAAGTCACTAATTAATTTAATAAAGATTTCTTGCATAAAAGTAAACATACGTTTTAAAGTTACATTTTAGGATAGTGACGTTTTTAAGTTTTTCAAATTTATTTACTTTGTCTGTTAGTTAGGATTTTTATAATAATATTTATAAATTAGTATTTCGTTTCAGTGACAGGTTACTAGTTAAACTATTTGGTCTATTTGTAAAAGTGTAGTTTTTCTTTTTATTCACCGGGTTATTGTTATATTACATTTTAATTAAACTCTTAAACCAATTTTACTTGTCCTTTTTTATCGGGTTTCAAGAATAATTCAATTATAAATGGAATTTAATATGTATAAATACTTTCTTTCGAGCGTGTAAATCAACCGAAACAAAAGAACAAAAAAAACAATCTAGATAAATAAAAATGAACAAGTTAAAATAATACAACCGCACAAAGTTTTTATTAGTTTTTACAAAAATAAAAACCATCCAAACTCGAGTTAATGTAGTGGTGGTACGCGGTTGTGACGAGGGTGGAACGAGGGTGTTGGTGGTAACGTGTGTGTATATATATATTCAAATGAAACTAACTAGTAACAAAATAAGTAGAACCAAACGCACCCTTTAGGGTGGTTAGACAGCAAACCAAACGCACTCTTAACCGCTGAACCAAACACCTCTGTTTGGCTACAAACGCAGAACCAAAAGCCCCTCTTGGGGCTGTTACACAGCGAAACAAACACCCCTTTGGGCTGTTAATCTCAAATCCAAACGCCCCTGTACGGGCCGTTAACCACAAAAACAAACACACCCTTGGGTGTTAATCTGCCGAAACAAAAACCCCTTTCGAGCGTATATATAGGAGGGTGGTAGGAGTTGGAAGGTAATGAAGTCCGGGCACGAGTCGGCATATTCCCGATTGATGTGTGTTCCGTGCTTGACGCCGATAGCAACTTCGCCCTTTAGTCGGTGCTTGCCTCGCAAGGCGCCGGCCGGGCTTGATAGAATCAAGCTTGCGGTGACCCGATACCTTTTTTAAAAACTTTTAAAAAAAAGCTTTTTCAAAAAAACCTTTTCGATAAAAGCTTTTCAAAATAAGCTTTAAAAAAAACTTTTCAAAAAAAAAAACTACGATAGGTATCAAGTCATCAAATTGCGCGGGTGGTGTGTTTCGTTGCTTGTTGGTTTCGTTGCTTGTTGATCTTGCTTATGTGTTTGCTAGAAGGGATTTGTTTCTCATGTTGCTTGAGTTTTGCTCGTGACGATGATGTTTCCATGTCTACGATTCGTTGCTTGAGTTTTGCTCGTGACTCCTCGTATGTCATGGTTACTGAGTTGTTTGGTCTTCGTTGCCGGGGCATGGTTAGCGACTTTTTCCCTCTGCCGAAACAAAAACCCCTTTCGAGCGTGTAAATCAACCGAAACAAAAGAACAAAAAAAACAATCTAGATAAATAAAAATGAACAAGTTAAAATAATACAACCGCACAAAGTTTTTATTAGTTTTTACAAAAATAAAAACC
>BQNB010150607.1:0-11991 GCA_026074375.1 Tanacetum coccineum
TCCTTTTAGGAATTACGTTGTACAACATAATTTTGGTTTCATGATTTTTATATTTGATATAAAGTATGTTTTTGTTTATAATGGTAGATTTATAATTATTATTTATAATGATATGCCAAAAATAATCAATATCCCTGATTTCACATAGGTATCAAATTTATTCAAGGAGTGACGATTATAGATTACCATTCTTTGTAGTTTTTGAAATCTATTTGATCGATTTTAAGATTTTTAAAATATAATATATTTAAAAAGATCTATGATAACATGCTCTTGATGCCAATTGTAGAAAATTAGAAGGGGGGTTAAAAAGTTTTACAAATTAAAATTTACGTTTTAATAAATCTAGATTACGTTATGTGAAATCTTTGATATTGATGTATACGATAGTATACTTATAAATATGATGGAATAATAAATACGGAATACAATAAGTAAAAGTAAGAAGGATAGAACCATGACACAAGTATTTATAGTGGTTCGACCACCTTTCTTGCCCTACTCACTCCCCGAGTATCCAACTCGAGAGTTCGTAAACACTATGTCCACAAGCTCCTTATCTTAGCGGAGAAGCCTCACAACGTCGCTTACACTTTATCCGGTACAAAGTTAAATACCGAGTCCTAATACTAGTAGAACCAACCCTACGTCACTTACACTTTATCCGATACAAAGCTAAATATCGAGTCCTAACACCAGTAGAACCAACCCTATACTATCTACATTTTACAAATGTGAAGTTTATGTTTACAATGAATGAAAGATGAGCAAGAATTAGTAGGATGATCTTGATGTGATGATAGGATGATCAGCTCGTATGCTAACTTGGTAACATCTTCTTCTAATAAGAGAATCACCAAAAATGAAATATGAAGGTAAGTTTGATCTGAGATGAAAGGTTAGATAATGTTAGAGAGAATGTGTGTGAAAGGGATGAAAAAACATGAGAAATGACTTGCTATTTATAGACAAATTTTGACATTGTTCACTTGGATCCGACAGATCCCTTGCAAAAGGGATCCAACCAATGTTAGGCAAGGGATCCGGCGACATGGTATGCAAATCCCGATTTTTGGATATCAAAACTCCAAAAATCTTATTTAATCTTTCAAGATTTTGTTCAGATCTGGAAAGATTATAGTGATGTCATGCATGATGTAATAATAAGTCGTAAATAAATAAAAGTACATGGTAGTTTTTCGTAACTCGTCACATAGTTCGAGGGCACTTTTAATTATTTTTCTCTCAGTCCAAACGAGGCCGTATCTTTTTTCTTTTCGTCCAAACGACACCGTATGTTTTCCAAACGACGGGGTATACTTTTTCTTTTCGGCAATCATACAATATATATGTAGTAATATTTTTTTTCCTAAATTTTAAGAGGAATGCTAGAACCACACAAAACATCCACACAATGACATGTGTTGTATATTACTACGTATTAGATTTATAATAGAGAGAGAATTTAAAAAGAAAATAAAGCTTGCCACAAATTAGATGACAAATCATTTTGTGTATGTTTTTTTGTAAAACATTTGTGGTTCTAGCATTTCTAAAAGTTTAATGTTCGTGTACCAACGATGATGAACCACATTTTAAGATATTTTACGTGGCGAGCATGTGTAAGTATCAGATTATCATTGGATATGATAGAACATGATTTGACTCCAAGAGAAAAGTTTTATGTAAAACACTATCTAATTAAAGAATAATTCATTTCAGCGCCAACCATTCATTATTCCATCTAATGGTTTAGATTAATTCATATTTTAAATTTAATTAAAAAACCCGACTTTCGATCCTATTTTTTTAAATTAAATATCCTCACTAACCGTTTACCGTTACCGCAGAAACCGAAACATACCCATCGCGAGACGAGAATTAAATCATCTTTTCTATAGAAGGGGCACTTCTATTACTATCGACGAACTTTTTTGTCGATTATTGGTTCAGCACGTCGAAAAAAAATCACATGTGATCTTTTCAACTTACTGAAAAAAATCAGGAAAAAAAAAAAAGGTTCGACGAAAGTATATAAAGTGCCCTATAGAAAGATAAAAAAATTCTCGTCGCGATGGTGATTTTTTTTTTTCGTTTGCTTAAATTTAATAATACGACAATCGCGAAGATAATTAAATTATCTTTCTATAGACGGAACTTTTATATACTTTCGACGAATTTTTTTTTAAATTTCCTGCCCAGAAAAAATCACAAGTGATTCGAAAAATCACATGTGATTTCTTACATTAAAAATTACACGGAAATTTGTAAATTCACATGCGATTTATGAATTTATGAAATCACACGTGATTTATTACTTAAAAATCATAAGTGAATTTGTGAATTCACATGCGATTTATGAAATAGCACTGATTTTAAAAACAAACAAATAACAAGTGATTTTACAAAAACCACGTGGTATTTTTTTGGCGGAAATTTTAATACTAAAAATCGTCAAAAGTATATGAAATCGATTTATTTTTTAGTTACGTCTGAAAAAATCACTTGTGATTTTATAAAATCATATGTGATTGTGCTACAAATCACATTGATTTTTTCAAGACGTACTGAAAAAAAAAATTCGAAAAAAATTTCGTCTATAGTATATAAGAAGTGCCCCATCTATAGAAGATGATTTAATTCTCGTCCGCGATGGTGTTTTTGTCGTTTTGACTATTTAACCAAGTTTGCAAGATATTTTATTTTTTAAAAATATGTGGAAAAGTAGGAGTTTTTTAATTATTTTTTTTATTTGATGAAAATGAATGGCTAAATGGTTATTTTGTTCTTTGAGATAATATTGTTTTATCATGATCTCACATCTTGAGTGCATTCGTTGCAATTTAGATCGGTGGTAACAACAGACACAAGACGCGGCTTGCGCCTAGGTGGCACACTCAACAACACATGCTAAAACGCACAACCTAATTTGACGCGTTGTGTACAACTTTTAAGCACAATTTGGTCATCTGAAGGACCAACTTAAATATATTTTTTTGCTTTTTTTTCTGTGTTTGTGTGTTGTATGGTATATTTGTGTTTAAGTGAGTTATCTTTTAGTCGTTATGTTGGTTGTCTTATTACACTATATTAATGATCATGTTTCTGACGTTGAAAAGTTGATGCAACACCAAGTTAACCATAACGATAAAGGTCATTAATACCATCGATCTTAAAACACAAAGTCATCGGATGGACTTACTTTCCATCAACCTAACTTTCTTAAATTAATCTATAAGTTAAAATTTTAATAATTAACTTGAACCAATAAAGTTCGCGCACATAAAAGAAAAGTGTCACTGCCCAAATTCCCTTTTAATATATATCGTTTCATCATTAGATTAATTTTGTTATAAGATCTCCGGGTGATCTTCACGATTGAATTATTAGAAAAATGCTGATTTCGTTTTCCATGATTTATTGATGGTATTTATTATAACATGTTTTTTTTGTTTGCGCACATAAAAGAAAAGTGTCACTGTCCAAATTCCCTTTTAATATATATCGTTTCATCATAAGATTAATTTTGTATAAGATCTCCAGGTGATCTTCACGATTAAATTACTAGGAAAATGCTGATTCCGTTTTCCATGATTTATTGATTGTATTTATTATAACATGTTTTTTTTTTTTTTTGAACTTTTGAGCTTTTTTTATGATCTCATGTGCTCTCCATTAAGTTCAAATAATATTACTGCTTGCAGGTGTGATTTCTGTTTAATGTGTGATCATCAGACAATTCAAATGTTCATAATGATTGATTATTTGAAATTATATATAGTCATTCAAATATATTTGCCCGTGCAAGGATGGTTGAAAACCAAAAAGGTGGCAAAATTTGAGATCTTTTTGTAAACTATATCCACAACGTACGATCAGAACTTAAAAGTAAACCAGGATATGTTTTTAAACTCAACCTGCAAGTCAAATTAAACATCACCAATATGCGTTAGAAAAACCAAAGAACAACAAGATAACACAAAACTAAAATATAAATCCAAACAGTAGCAAGATAGCACAAAAAATGTCTAAAGCTAAAAGATAGCACAAGAGTGGGTGAATGAAAGGTGAAAACCATAAGCAACGTTTTCAAACTTCAACTCATGAATGGTGTTAAAGTGTTAAACTGTGTATGCTTATATATGTGGCAAAGTTTTAGACCATCGTCCCTTTTCATTTCATAGTAAAATACTATATAGCATATTCTCATGTAGGAATAAAAGGGATACTTTATGGTGCTAGCACAATTTCTATGAACCCAGTGCAGTAAAAAAAGTATCCTAAGAAAATTAACAACAAAGGTAAAACAGAAGATAATTAAAAAGGAAGATAATCAAATTCAAACATGCAATATAGTATAAGATAATTTCATAATGAGCAATGCTATATTTGTTTGACACATATGGGTGTGAAATTTTTATGTATAAATGGGTGTGAATCTAGCATAAATAATATCCAACATGCAGTTGATGCCTAGCAGTGATCAAATGATACTGAATCTTATCAAGAAAAACAGAAGATCTTTTACAAATTAAAAACATGCATTGAATCGGATAATTAAATAACTTATCCAACATGCAAACAGGGGCGGCTCAAAGCTTCTTGTTACCCAAAGCGAAACTCAAAATGAGGCCTTCTCGATAATGTTTTTCTTTTTGCTTTAGCTTAGCTTTTTGATAGGGGTGTTGATCGGTTCGGTTATCGGGTTATTCGGTTAGTTTGATTCGGTTAGTTCGGTTAATTTTTTTTGGGTCAACCCGAAAACCAAACGAACCGAACCGAACTATAATTCAACCGAACCGAACCGAAAACCGAATTTGAATTCGGTTCGGTTCTCAGGTTGACCCGAATAACCCGAATTTCACTATTTTTTTTTAATAATTACATAGATTTTTAGTAAACAAAAAATTATTATTAACATAAAAAGTTTTTTTTTTATATTATGATAACATTTTAATGGTATTTATATATATAAATATATAAAAAATATATATATTTATATGAATTCGGTTTTCGGTTCGGAGTGCCAAACCCATATCCAACCCGAGAACCGAATTAGTAGTTCGGTTCGGTTCGGTTTTGACGAATTCGATTCGGTTATTAGTTCGGTTCGGTTGGGTTATCGGATTTTTTTTTTTTTTGGTTTTTCTGATCATCCTACTTTTTTTGGATCATTGGATTTATAAGGAAAATTCATCCATCCAACCAAAACACAATGAAATCTAAAATTTAAACGAAGATAGAGAAAAATTAATTAAAAAAAAGAAAACAAATTTCCTTTATGATATTCTAAAGTAGGGCTAAAAAACAAAAATCATCACGATAAGAGCCTTGTTTTGTTCTCTATAGTTTAAGTTTACCAACAAGCCATTAAAAATTTGAATGCCTAAAGTTAAATATAGACCCAATATTTGTCATAGTCTTAATGAAACCATCCTCAGCCACTCATTGTTCATCAAAATAAAAAAAAACTCATTTCCACCTTTTTTTTAAAATTCAAATATTCTCACACACTGTAATCGTTACGCAAAAACAAAACATATCATCGCGAGAGAATTAAATTATCTTCTATAGTAGGGGCGACACTATTGTACTTTCGAGAAACTGTTTTTTATGATTTTATGAAGTCATATACGATTTATGAATTCATTATATGATTTTAATGAACTCATATATGATTAGTAGACGTATAATCTTTATTGATTTTCGTTAATTCGCGACTGAAACAAATTGAAAAAAAATGTCGGTATCACAAATCTTTTATGATTTTATGAAATCATATATGTTTTTAATGAAATCATATATGATTCGTTATTCGATTTTCTTATATGATTTTCGCAAATTCGTACTGGAAACAAAATTGAAAAAAATTCGTTAGAATCACAAATAATATATTATGATCTTTCGCACTCGTGAGATGTAAAAAAAATCGAAAAAAAAGCTTCCTCGAAGTTTATCGTGTCACCCGTCTACTGAAGATAAAAAAAATACTCGTCTGCTGATGGTGTATTCTTTTGTGTTGCCTGTTGTGAGTTTAACGTTTGTAAGATGTTTATTTTTAAAAAAAGAAGTGAAAGTGAGTTTTTTTTATATTTTTGATGAAAAAACAGATGGTTGAGATTGATTCATTGGATTGGATCTATGACAAATAATGGGTCTATATTGATCTTAACTCATGTGTATCATTGGTGTTTCTCATTCTATTCTCTTCAATTAACCCTATTATATATACGTAGTTACTTTAGTTTAGTTTAAAAAATTTGTGAACATATCATATCTCGTGTATCACTTTCCATAATCTAACCCCTGCAGTCTTACTAATTACTTGCCATAAATAAAATAAACATGCGTGCTCTCTTGCTATTTAAATA
Source organism: Tanacetum coccineum (assembly GCA_026074375.1). Lineage (NCBI taxonomy): Eukaryota > Viridiplantae > Streptophyta > Magnoliopsida > Asterales > Asteraceae > Tanacetum > Tanacetum coccineum. Next base: position 6,372 of record BQNB010150607.1, read on the forward strand.
AAGCTTTAATGACTTTAGTCTGCATCAATTTCAAGTGGAAAATGCTACTGATAACAAAATAGAAAAATTAGCTCAAGATGAAGAATTGGCCGCCCAGTGTAATCTGGAAATTTATTCTTGGCTTCACTCCCATGGCTCTGGTCAAGTGTGCCATTGAGCTTGGGATAGCCGATATCCTTGAGAAGCACGAATCCCCGATGACACTTGTTGATTTAGCATTAGAAATCGGATGTTCACAGTCTTCCTTGTATAGGATCATGAGGTTCTTAATCCACTATAAGGTATTCCAAGAAGAACCCGTATCTGAAGCATCTGTTGGCTACGTTCTTACCATATGTCTCGATGCTAAAACAAAAACTGGAAAGCATAAGAATGCCCGATTGGTGTTATAGAGAGCAGTCTCGGTTATGTTTGGGCTTTTCCATGGACAAGCTCAGTGCATGGGTTATTGCGGTAACAATAGAGTTACCCTTTCAGGCGGCACAACAACATCTTATTTATGGGGATGTACGCGGCAATTCAAAGTATAGTTAACTCTTGATCGTGCTTTGGATGTGATGCTCGTTAATGCAGTCGGCTGCAGCGATGATTAAGGGCTGTCTGAGGTGTTGAAGGGCTGTAGTCCAGGTGGTTGTTTGGTGGTGGTGATGGAACGGCTATAAGATCGATCGTGGAGGCTTTCCCTTGGATCAAAGGAATTAACTATGATCTGCCTCATGTAGTATCGGTGTCTCCTGCATGTAATGGTATAGAACATGTGGGAGGCAATATGTTTGATCATGTGCCAAAAGCTGATGGTGTTCTTTTAATGGTTAATAAAACTTTTATGTTTCCTAATAATTTTCTTTTATTGGTAATCATATTTTTTAAGACTTATTGTTTTTTATTTTGTAGAAAGTACTGCATGATTGGACGGAAGAAGATTGCATACGCATACTAAGAAACTGTCGCAATGCTATTCCTCAAGACGGGAAGGTGATCATTGTTGATGCGATTGTTGGAAGAAAAGAAGATCACGAGTTTAAAGAAGTAGGATTGTTGCTCGATATGGTAATGATAGCACATACAAGTGATGGGAAAGAACGAACTATTGATGAATGGTCTTACGTGTTGCATGAGGCTGGATTCACTCGTTATACTCTAAAGCACATTCAAACCTATCAATCTGTTATTGAAGTTTTTCCATGAATCTCGTTTATATAACTAATAAGTGTCCTGAATATGAAAGATATTCAAGATCAAAATCTGCTAATATGTTGTACTTGAAGAAGTATGTATGTATGTATGTTTGTTTTCTTATTTTCTATGTGTGTTGCAGTATGTAATAATAAAATAGTGGTTTGTGTGTTAAATCACAACATTTGGATCGAGATTCATTGAAGAATTACTCGGCTCAAGCTGAAATTTATTTATATTTGTGTTCGAGCTAAAGTTGGAATATATATATATTTTTTTTAACAACATGAAACTTACTATATACATATAAGAACGGTTACATAGTAGGAGAAGGCAAACGGGCAAAAAGCTGCGCCGCTAGCCCCTTTTGTATTGCAAAGTCAATTCTAGTAAATACAACATTTATGGATCTAGGTGTCATAACATTACTGTTCATAACACGTTGGACTCTAGTAAGTAGCTCAACCGCCTCAGGTGCAAGGAAACCAAATGTATCAAACGCGAAGGGGATAAACACGTGTTGATTTTCAATGCATGCTTTCTCGTGTTTTGTCATTTTGCACGATGCGGCTTTTAAAGCAGCCTGACCCACTGTAAAACCCCGACTACTCAACCCTACGAGAGGAGAAACCCCGGTCAGATCAACGCATGCATGTTTCCCTCCAACCCATCCAAATACCAAAACTTCAGTTTGGTCTTACAAGCGCAAGCTTGGTGGTCTTGATTGTCTTGATTGTCTTGATTGTCTCTACTTTCTTGATCGGGCAGTTTGGTCTTAAAAGTCTTTGGCGAAGACAGAAAGAGTTGTTGGGTTTTATGACATAATTAACAATTAATTAACACGAGTACGCAGCGGAATTAAAGAACACATGTAGAACACTTTAATTAACAAGGATAAAAGATGATTACCTTTTAGCATGAAACGATACACCGTTTAAAGGTAACTGTTAACTCCGTCTTCTATATACGCGTATGTATAATAACCACACGCAAAACCTCCAAGATCTAAAGTAAGATCTCTCTAAGCTTCCACACACAATACGTTCTTAGCAAACAATGAAGTATGCTAGTACTAATAGTGTTTTAGTAAACGAACACCGCAACACTAGAATCAATCAACACGCGAGCTAACACCACGGTGGTGGTGGTACACGATCGCCAAACAAAACCCTAAAGGGTTGTTTGGTTTAGTTCGATCGGCAAAGAAGACAAACCGAAAAACCCTTTGGGTTTGTGGGATCGGTCGAACACAAGGAGGAAGAGAGGGGAGAGTATTAGGGATTTTTCACAAAACACATACTCAATAATGAACCTCAAGTCCTCCTTATATAGCCTACACAATCTGGTAGAACAAACAAGCAAGCCCAAACCCTATTGGGTTGTGGGTTTCGGCCGACCAAAGGAGAAGGGAGGGAAACCCTCACTTTCTTTTTTCCCGTTTTGCATATTAGTCCTTAATGTTTAACTATTAAACATTTAACTAATATATTTATTTATCGTTTACTAAAAACACTAATTAAACATTGTTTACGTATTAACGTGTGCGTCTCTTAGGCTCGAATAAATAATTCGGACATATATTATTTACGATGGACATATTCCAACAGCTCCTACTTGGACATGAAAATAATACAATAACATTGGTAAGCGTCTAGCAACACGCCAATGCTCCCGAAATATTCGAGTATGGTTTCACAGGGCATGAACAAATGATTAATGAATTTACAATCCCTTTGTTTCCGATACCGTTGTTAAATTGGATATGGATCAATGTCATTTCATATTTAACGATTCTGTTTCTCGTATATATGATTAATCAAGATTGCCAAAAATCATTGAGACATATCTACCTGAGTTTTTGGGTGCGGCCACACATACATCTGATTAACCCTACGAGGGGCCCAGTGGTATCTTCTTCAATAATTTGAAGGAACAAATTCTATATTGACTACAAGTGTCTAGTCATCATGTGGCATAAACCATTATGACATAGCCCTTATTAGTTACCTTATTCAGGACAACTTAAATTATATCAAGAAGGAATATTCACATATGCTAAACCTACTTGCATCTCAAGTCTAAGGATTTATGTAAATAAAATCACGTACAAGATTCACTTGATGCCGTCGATCCATAAAGTGATATTCTTGTGGCGGGGAAATCCAATATTCATTTTATGAATATCATGTGAGTTTGGTGGACTCATCCTTAATATCTCTAATATCACCAATCACTCATAATTGTCTTAGTTTAACAATATTCCCATATCGTTAATCGACAACGGATTAATTTAAAATAATACATTTATTATTCACGAATTTAAACATGCAAATATAGGACATAATTTTATAATATAAAATAACAAAAATACCAACGTATCATTATCATAAAATAAAATTGTTTTAACATCCCTTATCCAAATACTAAACACAGATCTACATGAAACTACTAGCAGGACGAAGCCCCATGCTCCTAGCATGTTGAGTAAGCTTCCTGTTTGATAAAGCCTTTGTAAAAGGATCAGCTAGATTGTTATATGTGTGAACTTTAAGAAGGTTACTTCTATGGTAGTGTTTGGCGCCCATCTGAACCCCCCGGTTAGTTGGCGAAATGAAGTGCGGCTGAATTATCGCAAAACATCCTAATAGGTTCGTTTATTGTTGGTACTATACCAAGCCCTGAAATAAACTTTCTAATCCAAACAGCTTCCATCTCTGCTTCTTAAGCAGCTATGTAATTCAGCTTATGTAGCTGGCATTTCAGTAGTACTTTACTTGGAGCTTTCTAGTCTACTGCGCTTCCGTTCAAAACGAAACGTATCCTGTCAGAGATTTCATATCATTTATATCAATCTCAAATCCAGCATTGCAATAGCAATCAACTCGAAGTTCAGCTTCCGGATTTTCACCATAAACCAAGAACATATCTTTAGTGTTTCTTAAATACTTAAGAATGTTTTTCACAGCAGTCCAGTGAAGTTCACCTGGATTCTGTTGAAATCGGCTTGTCATATTTTGCGCGAACGCAACATCAGGTCTAGTGCATCTAACCGCATACATAATGGATCCTACAGCCGAAGCATAAGGTACATTCTTCATGCGATTCACCTCTTTAGGCGTTTGAGCACCTTGTGATTTGTTCAAGTCAAGTCTTTCTTGCATGGGGATATGACCACGTTTGGAATTATCCATTTTATATCTCTTTAAGATCTTATCCATGTAAGCATTTTGACTAAGTCCAATTAATCGCTTCGATCTATCTCTATAGATTTTGATTCCAAGAATAAATGCCGCTTCCCCTAAATCTTTCATAGAAAAACACTTTCCAAGATAATTCTTTACACTTTGTAAACTTGGAATGTGATTACCCATGATGATTATATCATCAACATATAAGATTGTAACATTTCGTATTTTCAGGTCATTTTATGACGTCACTTATTTCGTCATTATTTCACCTTTTTTTTGTCTCGTGCGCGTTTACTTTTAATTCTTATCACATAATTAAAATCGCGTAAGCTAAAAATTTTCATTTAACGAATAAAACAAGAGAAATATGATTTTTATACACTATTTCCTGACATGAATAGTGTTGGTTCGTTTTTAATAAAAATTTTGGCGAAACATTTTAGAATCTTTTATATAATATTTATATGAGTTTTAAATTTATAATATTATTTTACAAGACGATTGACCTATTTATACGATAACATTTTATAAACGATAAGAACATTATTTTATTTTCTTATGAAAATAATAATTGATTTTTTATATATATTTTTTTATCAGTTACGTAAAGTGTTTACGTTTCGCGATAAATTACATTTCGGCATGCCCGGAACCACTAAAACTTTTCTACGCTTCAACAAATACCCATTATTATTCCCAATACTCAAAGTTTTATAAAACTTTACCTATGTTCATCACATTAGCCAAATCATGTATAAAAGAAACCAACTAGAGCTTACATTTTACAAGTTTACACTTTATATTTAATCTACACTTTTTAGAACTTCAAGTATTACTAGTATATTTCATAAATATCAAGACTACATTTCTTGGCCCATTGTCCTTCCCTAATTTTCGGTACTCATGTGTTCCTTAGGGAACCATGAGCACACCAAGTACTTGTACCACAACAACTAGCCTAGTATACATGATGACCAATTTGACAAACATTCATCCTTGAAACCCTCTAGCCCATGCGTCCCCCCTTTCTTCCTTTTGAAGACCAAGACTTGCATAGTAAACTTGACTAGCTTTGCATATATAGAGAAGTGTTAGGCTAGTTAGTTTCTCACATACTCATTTCCTTAGCAAAACCAACACAAACTCACACTTAACAAATTACAAGCTAAACACACATATATCTCTTTGTTTCCTCTCCTCACCCACGGCTGAAACACAACACCTCAACAATCCATAACTTTCATTTTTTTAACAAA
>BQNB010150608.1:0-16010 GCA_026074375.1 Tanacetum coccineum
TGGTGTATTTAATTTGAGTTAGGGACGATCTGTGATTTTGGGTCAAACCATAGGGACGATTTGTGAAATTTTTTCTTAATTCAATAATAAGGGTCTTCCCGAATTCTTAAATCATGGATCTTACCAATTAAGAAAATATTTAAAATTATGCGTATCTTGATCATATTTAAACCAAATCCGTTTAACAAATTAACAAGATTTAAATATCTAATATCAATCCATAGTAAATTTGCATGATTTTATCATGGATCTCCATTAACAATTAACAAACATAAAACTGTTAACAATTAATACATCAAGTTATATATATAAAATTGCATACAACCTAGATCTCGTCTAATTAATTTTATTAAGCGTCAAGATCAAATCTTTTTAACAAAAACGCCCACCAGGGCATTAAGATTAATCACGAAACCATAATTTGTCCAATTTTATTACTTGTAATTAAAGATTCTACACGATGGCTCATGATGCCACTGTTGGGTTTTACAATCTAGTTAACCATATTAATTAACACGAGTATGCAGCGGAATAAAGATAACATGTAGAATACATTAATTGACAAGAATAGAAGAAATATACCTTTTAGCACGAAACGATACACCGTTTAAAGGTAACCGTAAACGCCGTCTTCTATATACGCGTGTGTATAATGTCATACGCGAAAACACAAGAATCAAAGTATGATTCCTCTAAGCTTCCACACACAATACGTTCTTAGCAAACAATGAAGTATGCTAGTACTAGTAGTGTATTAGCAAACGATCTTTTGTCTTGAATCAATCAACACTCGAACACAAGCAAGAACCGTAAACCCTTCTTGGATTTAAACTTGGTCGAACACAAAAGCAAAACACCGAATCCCTCTTTGTTCTTGCGATCGAATCAACAAACCAAGAAACCCTTTGTGGGTTTAATATAGCTCGAACAAAGAAACTAGAAGGAACAAAGAAAACAGTCGAACAACCAAAGCTAAGTCGATATATCTGTTAGGTTTTTCAAGTCGTGTGTCTTGAATGAAGTCCCCAACATGTATATATAGGCACTTAGACTTTCCTAATCCCATTAGATTTATGTTTCTTAGCCGACTAGGAAAAAGGGAGAACAAAACGCACCCTTTTAATCTTTGGTTTTTTCATATTTAGTCCCTTAACTCTTTAATGACTAATATTAATATTTGTTAACATTTAACGATCGTTTGCTAAATACACTAATCAAACATTGTTTACGTATTAACGTGTGCGTCCCCTTAGGCTCAAATAATATTCCGGACATATACGTTTTATATATTGGACATATTCCAACATACCTTACATGAATCAAAGTGACCACTACCCATATTGCGCCAAATGAAAGCTTGTGTTCCTCTCTCACTATATGGATTTCCGTTTTAGCTTATTGTTGGGCTTATAAGCTTACTTCAGCTTATACTTAATAAAACCATTTTTCGGCTTATTTTCCAAATTTTGAGTTTATTATGACTTAAAACAGGAATATGACCATAAAATCTCAATAAGCCATAACAAATAAGATAATAAGTCTATAAATAAGCTAAAACAAACACCCTTTACAATTCAAATTCCTAAAAAGTACGATAACTGTCAAAGTAATATTTCACATCCGTTGACATATTTTTGGTTAAGTTCATTATTTTTTAGCTCATAGCTTTCCAAAGATATCTCATCAAACATTCTCACTTTAAATACTAGTAAGTATATCAACATCTGACAATTGACAAGGAGGTCATATTCCTCTATCGTGACATCATGTAACTTATAGGGTGATAGACATTCCATACTATTTATATCTAAGCCAAATCCTCATATGCATCAATCCCATTCAATCAAAGTCTCCAAGGAAATAGCTACTACAAACTCGATGATAATCTAAAACAATTTCCACGGCTAGTTCGAAAAAAGCAATTTCAACAATTTCCACGGCTAGTTCGAAAAAAGCAATTTCAACAATTTCCACGGCTAGTGCATTAAACTTTTGAGTGAACACAAAGTAAATTAACAAAAAAGTTTAAAAAACAAAAGATTAAAATCTTAATAACATTATTTGTTGATAATGGATACTCACTATTAGTTGATGAGGAGACGATGAACACTCGATCGGCATCTGAAAATCACGGCGAAGAATAACGAAGAAGAAGGTGGAGATCACGATGGAGACGACGGTGCCAGCGGTTAATCGGAGAGGATGATGGTGGAGACGATCGCAAAGTAACCCAAAAAAGAAAATGGGATGGTGAAGAATGGAAGAAATAAAGAGGCGTGAGGAAAAAAACTATATATAACCTAGGGGAAAAATAACTATAATGACCCTGCTAGTTAAAATAAAAAAAAGGGTGGGAGTGGATTATTATAACTTTAAAAATTAACAAATAACCCTTTAAACTTTATACGTCTAGACTTTATATTTTAAAATACAATAAACGCAAACAATTCTTACTTCCAACAAAGATTTAACATTATTTGATCACATCCCAAATCTACCCGAAGACTTTTTAATGGATTTTTCGTTGTCGGCATAAAATCATGTTGTACAACCAAAAAGAAAAACACCGAAGCACATAAATTTATCGTAAATAAAAAAGGTTTTCTAGCTATTCATTGATGAGTTTGAAAGAAATTATATTTTCTTTACTTTTGGTTTATACGTACTAAAATTCTAACAATTGAAATTCTAAAAAAGTATTTATTTCATTGACATGTTTTTTAAAGTGGAAGTCAATGGTTCGAATAAAAAGAGAAGAAAATTGTTGATAGAAATAATGTCTAAAAACATTATTAATATTTTTCACATCTTTACGTTTTGATAATCACAAAATATAAAAATGTTCAATGTAAAATTAAACGTAAACAAGTAATTAGTAGTAAATTTTCATTTCGAAAATGATATCACTTAAAGGTATGAATAAATAAATGCTTAATACATTTTATGATCAAAGGTAATTTTTATTCAACCTCACACTTTTATAAAATGTTGTAAACATTTTTATAAACATTACAAAACATTTTCTACAATTAAAAGAAATGTTTTATTCAAAATAAACATTTTGAAATTCAAAATTTTGGACTTAAAACGGCTAGAAAATTCTCCCTACACAAAAGGACAAACTGGGGAGCGCCCAGTCTAGGGCGGCCCCCTTAAATACACGGGCGTCTCCCTTAAAATTAAGGGGACCGCCCACCTATTTAAGGGGACCGCCCATAGGTTGACGCTCCTCCAGAAAGTCCTATAAATACTGGACTATTCCTTACTATTTTCTTACCTTTTGCACTCATTCTTTCTGATCAAAAATAGCTCACACATCTTATTAAAATCCTTTGATCATTTAATCATAAAGCTTTGTTTACAAGTGATCCAAGCTCAATTCCTCAAGTGCAAGAGAAGAATACTTCCATCATCAAGTGAAGAAGTATTACACCTTAAGTGTATATTGCAATCTTGTTGCATCCATATCATAACTTGTAAATCATTTGTAAATCTTGTAAAGTTGTGTAGTAGATAGATCTTGGTGATTGTTGTAAGTATAGTAGTGATATAAGTAGTGTAGTGAAGTGAAGTTGTGAAGAAGTCTTGAAGTCGTGAAGTTGTAAAGTCGTGAACAAGTAGTGAAGTTGTGAAGTCGTGAACAAGTCGTGGAGTTGTGAGGTCGTGAACAAGTCGTGAAGTTGTGTTGTGATAGATTGGTTCTAGCTAAGATTAGAACTCGACATTTAGCTTTGTGTCGTAAATCGGTGTAAGCAACGTTGTGTACGGTTTTCTCCGCCATAAGGGAGTTTGTTGACATAGTGAAGAAAACTCTTGAGTTAGGTGCTCGGGGAGTGGAGTAGGGCGAAGAGGTGCTTCATTACCGAACCACTATAAATCCTCGTGTTGTGGTTTGATTATTCTTACTCTTATTTCTTGTCTTACTTTATCATTTCATATACTTATATTGTTCATATTGTGCAAGCATTGAATTTACAAAAAGTCGAATCTAAGTTTTACAAACAAACATAAACCTTAAATTAAAAAGCGGTAAACTATTCAACTCCCCTTCTAGTTTTCCATAATATTGTTGAACAAGAAGATCTATTTTGTTTGTTTTGACTTGATTATTACCTTGATGAGTGATTAACAAAGTATCCCAAATTTCTTTTGCGGTTTCACACATAAAATTTCTTTCATATTCTTTACGTGGTAAAGCATTATAAATTACCATTTTAGCTTCATTATTTTTAGCAAGTTTCTTTTTAAGATCATCGTTTTGTTTATGAAAAGGTACAATTTCATCCTTTTTAGTTTCGAATTATGTTGAATAGGAGAAAAATCACCATCGGTAATAACATGCCAAAGATCTAGATCTTTTGACTTCACATAAGTTTCGAATCTAATTTTCCAATAAATAAATCCATCACTTTCAAATAGTGGTGGTCTTTGCATAGATTGCCCTTCTAAATATTTTTCCGATTCCATAGATCGATTCAAGTTTTAAAATACAATTTATTTTGAAAATCTTGTTTGACGTGGCTCTTGATACCAATTGTGGAAAACTAAAAGGGGGGTTGAATAGTTTACCGCTTTTTAATTTAATGTTTATGTTTGTTTATAAAAACTTAGATTTGACTTTTTGTGAATTCAATACTTGCACAACATGAATAATATAAATAAGTAAGAACAAATAAAAAATAAGAGATAAGAGTTAGAAAGATCAAACCACAACACAAGGATTTATAGTGGTTCGGTTACGAAGCACCTCTTTGCCCTACTCCACTCCTCGAGCACCTAACTCGAGAGTTTTCTTCACTATGTCAACAAACTCCCTTATGGCGAAGAAAACCGTACACAACTTTCGCTTATATCAATTTCCAACACTAAGCTAGATGTCGAGTTCTAATCTTAGCTAGAACCAATCTATCACGACTTCACAACTTCTTCACTACTTTCACGACTTCACAACACAACTTCACAACTACACAACTTCTTCACGCCTTAGTATTCTTCACCACACTACTTCACTACTTCACTTCTACTTTCACACCTAACTATCACAACTTGGATGAATCACTAAGATTCAACTATACTTACAACAATCACCAAGATCTATCTACTACACAACTTTACAAGATTTACAAATGATTTACAAGTTATGATATGGATGCAACAAGATTGCAATACACACTTGAGGTGTAATACTTCTTCACTTGATGATGGAAGTATTCTTCTCTTGCACTTGAGGAATTGAGCTTGGATCACTTGGAAACAAAGCTTTATGATTAAATGATCAAAGGATTTTAATGAGATGTGTGGGCTGTTTTTGATCAGAAAGAATGAGTACAAAAGGTGAGAAAATAGTGGGGAATAGTCCAGTATTTATAGGACATTCTGGAGGAGCGTCTACCTATGGGCGGTCCCCTTAAATAGGTGGGCGGTCCCCTTAAAGATAAGGGGCCGCCTGTGTATTTAAGGGGGCCGCCCTAGACTAGGCGCTCCCCAGTTTGTCCTTTTGTGTAGGGGATTTTTGGAACTTTCTAGCCGTTTTAGGTCCGAAAATTTGAATTTCAAAATGTTTATTTAGAATAAAACATTTCCTTTTAATTGTAGAAAATATTTTGTAATGTTTATAAAAATGTTACAACATTTTATAAAAGTGTGAGGTTGAATTTTTTTTCCTTTGATCATAAAAAACATTAAGCATTTATTTATTCATACATTTAAGTGATATAATTTTCAAAATAAAAATTTACTACTAATTACTTGTTTACGTTTAATTTTACATTAAACGTTTTTATATTTTGTGATTATCAAAACATAAAGATGTGAAAAGTATTAATAATGTTTTTAGGCATTATTTCTATCAACACTTTACGTGTCATCAAACCTTAGGTTAGATAACTAAACTTCGTGTCAGTCTCTCAGGCTGAAACCCCCTTTGTATTTAGTTTAGGTTTAACTTAGGTTTAGCATAAATTAGATTAATTTAGTACTAACATAGATAACTAAAATACTAATAGAATTTGGAATTAACGCTCTCGCTCTTAGTGATCGACACCCTACTTACCACGAAACTACTACCGATCGGGTACACTCCCCGTTAAAGTGTTGTTTTAGGTTTAGTCGGCAAAATATAAATTTAAAACTTGAATCAATAAAATATACACCACACAACGAAACATCAAGTTTTTGGCGCCGTTGCCAGAGAGTGGAGTTGTTTAATTCTTATTTATTAGTGTTTTAGTTTAGTTTAGTTTTAGTTTAGATTAATTTGCATATTTGCGTGTTTGATTTCCTGCATTGTATATTTTTGAATATTGTGTATTTGTGTGTTTTCTGCATTATTCAAAGTGTGTTGTAAAAAAATTTCAAACCAATACGGCGTATTCAATTTATTGGATACGGCTTATAATTTTTTTTCATACCAATACAACGTATTCGACTCTATCATCAATAAGGCGTATTCAGTTCATTGAATACAGCGTATTAAGCTATTTGACAGTTTTCTTTCCTAGCGAATTTATTACATGTTAAAATGGACGACCCCAACATTACTATGAAGGAGTATATCAGGCTTGAGGAAGAAAAAGCTCGTAGGCGTGGTAAGGTGTATAACTGGGAAACTGCTACGTATGGTAAGATCTGGGATAATGAAGACGTTCATGACCTTGGATCTATTGAAACTGAATTCCCAGCTATAGTCTTTAATGACACGTTAACATCTGAAGCCGCACTCTCGTGTGAGCCTACGGTAAGTTCTTTTAAAAACGATGAAATTGACTTTAGAATATCGTTTGACGAATCCGACGATGAGGATTGCATGATAATTTTTGAAAAAAATTCATTTTCTTATAAAATAATTTATGTCAACGATTTAAAAACGGATTCGAAAAATGATAATGATAAAGTCAATATGCCTTCGCTTCCATCACCCGAGCCTTCGGTCAGTTGTTTTGATGATTTAGACTTCTTTAAAGATTTTAAGAATGAATTTCCAGCCATTGTTTACAATAATGCTCAAACGTCTAAATCGAATTTATTAACTGGACCGATTTTAAACCCTCAACATATCGATGAATTTAATTTGAATGATGAAACATCATTGTCCAAATATGATGAAGAGGAACAAAACTTTATATGCTTTAATGATTTATTTCCTTTTAACGTAATTTATCCTGATGAATTAAAAACGGATACAGACAATGATAATGATAAAGTCGATATTAAACATTCTTCGGGGGATTTATCTGTCAAACCTTTACCTGATGTAATAAATACCGATGATGGTGCCTATGCATATGGGTCAAATAAGCTTTTGGAAACAAGTCATGATACATCTAATAAATGTTTCAAAACTAAAACTTTTATCAAGGGATTAAATTTTAATATCATGACTTGGAATCATCTTAACAAAGGGATGCCATTCATTTTCCTAATCAAGAATTTGTATGTGCCATTTGGCATCCCGTTCGACCCTAAATTGTTTTGTAAGGATGGGATTAAATTGGGGCAAGTCTAACTTAAAGACTTTTCTATAAACAAAAGTAATTGTCGAGAGACAACCCAGAATGTGTTTTCAATTTTTATCAAGTCTGTCTTCCTAGACTGTCTATACGGCATATCCAAACCCCATGGATATGGTGTATTGACTATCTGGACGTTATCCAGTCTTTATTTTCAGCACAGTCTATATGACGTATTCATTAAATGAATACAACGTATACAGGTATAAATACGGCGTACCCTGGGGAATGGATACAGCGTATCGACTTCCTGTACAGTTTTAGGTATTTATTTTGAGTCTAACCAAACGAATACACGGAGATAGAATTGCATTTGTTTTCAGAGAATTTACACAGGACCTCGTGAAAGAAATATCGACGAATATTGGCGAAGAATTTACAAATTTGGAGATCTTAAAGTGTTGGAGTCTTGAAAATTCAAGGCGGCTGTTTAACACAATCTTGCTCAATAACTCAACATGGAGAATCTACCGAGCAAATATCAGGGGAGTTTCTCATTCTAATTCTTTTTAATTCCCGTATTTAATGTTATATATATACAACGAGGACGTTGTATAATTCAAGTGGGGGGATGGAATTAGAATGTTTGCTTGTCCTAATTTTCACACTAAAATGCTTAAATTATGCTCAAATTTAAAAAAATACTTTTGTGAAATTACTTGATACATAACCCGCACACAATAACCCTTGTTAGATATTGTGAGGATTTAACCTATCCGTTTCTAAATGTTTATCCAAATTCCACAAAATATGAGTGTGTCGGTGATGTTGTAGACTTTAGAACTTAGCTTGGTATATCTATTCGAGACCGCAATAATGAGTACTATGGATTTAGATGGAGTAACTTGTTTAAACTGGTAAATTTTAGGATTACACCCAAATCGCCTTTACATGTTGCTTATTAACTAACTACACCGGTTAGTTAACCCCCATATAAACCCTTTGTTTACTCTCATTTTAAGAGTAAGATACCCCTAGAACAACCCGTAGAGCCAAAACTACACCAATTATTTGTTTCGTCACACCTTTACACCTTAGCCTACCCTGTTAGATTAAGTTTATTTTATAGTTGCTAGTTGCTTAAAGTGTAAAGTTTGTATTTCCCGAGTCTTGTGTCTATTTTGGTACGGTTGGAAGAAATTTGCACATTGCAAATGAGAATGTATATTATAGTCAAAACTCATGTATTTTTACTACCATCGCAATTAATGGTACGTCCAAAGAACGAAGAATTATCGTAGGAATTATCCGGAATTATTATGATCGTGAAGTTGGTGAAACTACACCGAGTTCCGTACTATAGTGTTAGCAAAAAAAAATCAAAAAAATTAGAAAAATTTGCAACAAAAAAGAAAGAGAAGGAAAATTTGAAGATAATTGTTTCGCAACTACCGAAGGAATTACACGAAGGATCGATTATTCGTTGATACAAATCGACGAATGTTATAGAGGTTTTGTATAAATCTGGTAGATATGCCGCTTGACTCTGTAAAGTATGGGATGTTTGGGAAGTTGACTGTTACGGGAACGGCAACTTAGGTTGTTGTTTTTGATCTATGATCAAGACGATGTAAATAGTTGTGTCTTTATCATGGTAACGGTCGGAAAAAAGTGTCTAGCAACTTGTATTTTAGACTTAATCTATTTGTTTCGTAATTTTTAATTAACAACAATTTTAATTCACTTTCCTAATCATAAACCATGGGGATTTAGCGAAATGGGATGTGATCGAGCACTGCATGTCTATTTCGGTCGTTACGACCAAGTATGCCTTGTCTCGCTGCTTTGTTGGTTTATTACTATTGGTCGAATGTTAGAAAATCCTATACCTATTATTACTATATACTATTCTTAATCTTTAGGTTTATTCGTGGTTGGGATGGTGAGCGAGTCTATGTGTTCTATCCTGTCATTACGGCGTGTGTATGTGTGGTTCTTTTGTCGCCCTCCTGGAATATTGGTATCGATAAAGATTAGTTAAGCCTTATCATACAAACCCATATTTACCTTTATAAACTTGTTGTACTCCTTAGCTTTAGCGGTGGAGATGTGTATCCTTGCCAAGCTTATGATAGAATAATCGGTCGATGACGAGCATTTGAGGAATTAGTTACATGTTACCAATTGATTGTTGAGTGATTGAGTTTTTCATCTTCCTAATTTCGTGAGGTGTTTGGTTGTGTACTTTGTACTAGATTCAAATAAATGGTGCTTACAGAAAATATTCTTAGGGATACATTTTTATAGACTTCTAAGGCTACTTGACGGACAGTTATGATTCAGTGGGGAGATATTTGAGTGACATCAGAATAACGTCTTTTTATAAATCATTTATCCCTTGTAATTAACCCATTTTGTATAATTATTGCAAAGGATTGTAACTTAACCGTTTATATTTGAGAATTGACAGTAATTATGAGTATTTGGTGAAGATTTCTTAAGGCACGATTTGAAGCTTAAATAAGAGTTCGAGGAAAGTCTACTGATCTGACAAGCCAATACGCCGTAGTATTCTAGACCTATACGACGTATTAAGACTTGACAAATTCAAAGGACCATTCTGACTTTGAAGAATACGTCTATCCACATCAACGAATACGCTGTATATATTACTTAGGTTCGATGTAGAAGGACTTAGTTCCATTACTCGTTTACGCCGTTTCCCATCAAGTAGATACGGGTTTTTCGTGCTACACTTCACAAGAAACCACGAAGACATAAAGACCAATACGTCGTATCCATGAGACCCCTATACGCGTATTCACAATATAGTAATAAAATATTCTGGAAGATATCAAACGTGGTCCTTACTCCAAGAAATCCCCAATACGCCGTATCCCACATTGCTCGATACGACGTATCGACGAGTTTCCAGACTCTATAAATAGACGATCCTAAACTCAGTTTTAGGTATGCAAGTGAATCCCTAAACCACCAAGTCGACCAAGAGACGAATAAAAGAGCATAGAACGGTCAGAAAAGAGCCTCAAGATCATAGGAAAACTCTTGTAATCTTCGCGTAACCGAATACGCGTTCGATTAAGGTTTATTTATTTTAATCGTTCATATATCAACCGTGGTGTATTTTTATAATGGGACTATCGGCTGATACCTTTAGGTAGCAGCCATGTTTATTGAAGATTCTATATGTGTCGGTTTGTTTATCTTGATTGCTTTAATTTATCGTTGATAAATTGATTATGTTTATCACATGATAGTGTTTCGTGCTTAAGTATGCAAACCGATCATTAAAACTGGGTCCTAGCCTAATATTTAATGCGCTTGCAAACTTCGGTGTGTCTTGGGCGTAGGCTAAGTGTCTGGGATAGCTCTCTTATTACTACTTATATATCTAGATATCATAGGAATCACAATATTGGAACCTATCCTTACCATTAGTTTAGTGAGCTTAGTTGAGCCATAAGGTGATCTTGGTATCAACAAGTACGTTCTTATTCCATTGGTAAGGACTCGGACAGTGGACTACTAGTATATAAAGAGCCGTAAAGCAGTAAGTGAGTAAAGTCTCAATGAGCTAGGGTTTAGTAAGAGCACCATTATTAATCTCCTAAGATAGATTATAATCAACGAATGCTTTTTATGCGGATGCGTCTAATTATGACAGAATTAGTGTGTCTAGGTCTTAGGAAGAAGTACCGCCTAAGTCTAGGAATGATATGCCCTTCAAGATAAGTAATCATTGCATATTAAACAAACATGCATTTATCGGATTCATCATGGTTGATACGGTTTTCCCCTTACATTAGTTCTTGACGCTTTTCTATGGTTGTTTGTCTTCTTGTGTGTGTCTATGCTTTACTTGTATCATAAACTTATCGTTAAATTACTAAACCTCGTGTCAGTATCTTAGGCTGAAACCTTATCATTAGATTAGGTCTAACTTAGGTCTTGCATAAATTAGATAACTAAAATACTGATAGAATTAGGAATTAACGCTCTCGCTCTTAGTGATCGACACCTTACTTACCACGAAACTCTATCTGATGGGTACACTTGCCTGTTAATGTATTGTTTTTAGGTATAGTCGCATTAAAATAAATAGTAACACTTGTTACATACAATAACACCTACACAACGACACATTCAACTGTTGAGATACTTAAGTATCACTTCGATTGTTCTGGCAAAACAATCCACAAGGATAATGCGTAGGACTCTTTTGTACAGCTTGGTGACCTCTATTGCGGTGTTTCAACAAGTGTTTGTCATGGAATGTGTCCTGTTGAGTTTTATTTAGTAGATCTTTGGCTTAGACTCGATTAGTGCGTTTCTGGTTTTTTAGTACTCAAAGGATGGCTTGAGCAGGACTGCACCTATTCATATCAACTAACTCGGATGTGAGATAGTCAATGAAGTCGTGTGTTTTTTCGTGACAAATGAGACAAGTATCTTTTGAAGAGAACTTGAATGGCTGGGGGGTAGTGCAGTTGCATCATGGGTCCATAATTTCATTCTTCATACCAGGACATTCATTTTTGTGAATTGATAGAGATGGTATTGACCCGGTGGTTTCTGCCTAAAGTTGTGGAGGGCTGCTCTTTCTTTTGACCCCTTTATCATACATTCTTTTTTATTCTTCAATCCCTTCAATGCTTACCAAGACATCATTACTAACACCTTGTTGTGATTGTTCCAGTGTTAGCTCAATCTTAGTCGGCATTATTCCTTTATACTCATTCATCTCCAATCATACCTAAGGACTGCTATTTCTAACTACGGAGTGTCCTTGGGTAGATCCTTCCGGTTCTGGTTGGATCATAGGACTAATACCTAACCTAACCACCTTATGACTTCATAATCGTCGTGAAACTAAGATGTTGTTGGGTATTTGATCTTCACCATAAAACCATTGAAAAATCAGTCAAAGTGTTTGATAAAATATCAAAACGTTTAACACTTTGAAAGTTTCAACTTTTGGAAAAACTCCCTCTTCACACGTGCATCGATAAACGAAAGTATTTTGCACATGTGGGTAAGATTATAAAGTACTTTTCACTCTTGAGTCTTTAGATCACTTATTATTTTTTAGATCACATTTTAATTATATTTCTCCCCTTATTTTAAATACTAATCCACTTAGTCTTTGAAATACCGCGTGATTAAAATTTAAGACATGAAAATGTTGCATGGGGAGAAAAATGTTGACACCTACATAGAATGATATAATGGAACGTTTTCTTTGGCTCCCCTCAATTTCACACATATGACACCAATTGAGAGAATAGGATTATGACTTTGTAAATTCCATGTGAAATTGAGTTTGAGCTACTTGTATATGTTTTAACAAAATGAGTGTTTAAATATTATTAACATTTTAATATTTTTCATTTGTTTAAACATTTTTTGAAATGTTTTAGACACACAAAATAGACATGTGAGTATGTGCTTAAACGCATTAAAACTTAGTTTTAAAACCTCCCCCTCAAAAATTGATTCATTCATAAAAAATGATTCGACATTTGAAAAGCTGCTATTGAGGAGGGAGGTGTCGAACACACAATTTTGAAAAGATTTTAAAGAACCTTTTAAGGAAAAATTCTTGAAAAATTGCTTTCTGTTCAACGTTGTGTTTTGAAAAACAATAATGGTTCTTGAGCTCGAAAGACTTTGAATGTCTTTTAAATTGACTTTTTATGTCAGCTCAAGTCCGAGAAGTTGTTATCTTCTCGTTGTGAGGATAAATGTACATGATTGCACGCTTCTTTTATTTAAAGACCGGGTTGTTATCTGACATTTAATAACAAACCATAAAGAAAAGTTAGAAATGACATGTTTAAAACTTTTGAACTCTTGCTCGAACTTCATTTACATGCCTGTGTCAATGTTATTTTTGAAATTTTCTATTTTTGTATTTGGTTTTATAGGTTTATAATGTTATATACAAAAATTAAAATAAAGTAAAATAAAAAAAATCAAGAAGTAAGTAAACTTCGAATCCCTTAGGACTTTTGTCTAGCAGAAATCTCTTGTATTAAAGCTATCCCATGTAACCTTGGTCTCCCAGATATCACATTTTCTTTTATCCACACCTTGATTCTTTCCTTCTTTAGATTGAAAGGAGTAACTGCATTCAAATCAAGAGTTTGTTCCTCCTGGACATTGATAGATGTACCTGCACTTGAATCAAGATTTTGTATGCATTCATAAAGATTAATGATATCTGTATTAGAGCCATGTGGGGATTCACTGTCAACCTTGGTTGTGCTAAAGGTGAATATCTTTCCAGTAGGAACCCACCTAAGACCAACAGTCTTGAAAATTCTACCCGTCGGTTTCCACCTAAGACAAGATCTAGGAGTCTTTGTTTTCTCATGCACAACGGAAGTCTTTTTTATTGAAAACCCATGTCCTGTTAGGATCTGTCTTTATGGTTTCTTTGCAACACTTATTTGATCTATGGGTTTGTTTCTATTTGTTGTCTTATGAGATGGAACCCTAGCACATGAGTTGACCTCATTCAGAAATTTCGTTACACAAGCATCATGATTTTCATTAAAGACACATTTCTGACATGTCGAACAAACAAAGTGTTTTGAGGCAGAAAAATTTCTAGAATTCCTAGAGTATTTTGCTATGGTCACAGTCTTTGTCGTTTCATAACTACTCTTAGATGCAGGCCAATTCCTAGACCTTTGGTTATTGATCCTAGGTTTTGGTTTGCTATCATTAGCTATTGCTGATCCTAATCCTTGATCGATTTCTTAGGTTGTCTAAGGTTAAATTACCTTGGATAAATCCAAAATAACTTGTTATAGAAACTTTGTATGTATATTAAAGTGTATGCGGAATCCACACCTTAATACCTAGAAGTATTATAAATAAAACAGTAATCGTGAATGAACAAAGATATAACCAAACGCTCCAATATTATTAGATCAATAATACGAGTACTCTTCACTAGTACTAGGGTTTACAACCTTGAAGCTTTTCTGAATCGACTTGACAACTTTGAAAATTTATATGCAAAACGTATAAACTTATATCTCAACTAATGCCCTAGGGCCTCCTTTTATAGAGTAAGGAGTCCTAGTCGGCTTACAATACATTCTTAAGATATCGTAATCTTTTCTAAACATAAACGTAATCTCTTAAACAAATACATTATGTATATCTTGTACAAAAATATCTCAATACTTATCTTCACAAGTATTCTTGTTCTTTAAACAACCTTTATCTCTTTAAATCGTCTTTATCCTCTTGACAGTAGTAAGTCTTCTATTAGTTGTAATCCAACAGCATAAACTTTTTCACCAGCAGTACTAATAAACATAAGCAGTAGTAACATTAGTACTAGCAGTACTAGTATATACTCATAGTAGTAACATGTACTAGCAGTCTTAACATTACTACTAGCAGCACTAACTACTTAGTTTATATTTCAGTCTTCAACTCTGAGCAATCTTAACTTTAACTAATAGTTGTAACTTTATACTAACAGTACTAAATTATACTAACAGTAGTAACTAGCAGTGGTAACTTTATACTACCAGTACTAACTACTTAGCATAATTTCCATTATGTACCTGAACAGTAGTAACTCTAAGAATCCTTAAAGTCTTTTAAGTCCCAACAATCCTCTCCTATACTTGATGTTCATCTTCTGAATCTTCAAGTTTCTATGTTAAAAGTCTTCATCAGTATTAGGAAGATGCATTCAAACCTTTTATTAACCCTTTTGATGCTTTACCATAAGCTTGAGCAGTTGATAGCACATCTCATTAAAATAATCAGTTTGAAGCTTCTTGTTTAGTATATTTGTGATTGTTATTGGTGTGAGAGGATATCTATTTTCAACTAACATGAAGATGTGCACATTTCCAAACCTTACAAAGTGCAATCCACATGAATCATACAATTTCCAAACAGTCACTATATAACCTTGTAGATTTCTCCAAACTTCACTTCTAATGTCTGGTTTAAACATGACTTTTAAATCTCCCCACAACACTCTTTCATGTTCATCTTCAGGCCTTGTATCACCATGCTTTATTTTGACTAACTTCCAAAGAGTCTCTAAGTCTTCTCTGTCAATATCTTAAAGCATCCTAATCATTGAAGAATATCTCTTGGAACTTCCATCTGCTCTTATTAATTGATAATGTACCATTATTCCTTCTTTAAGAAGCTTGTATTCAACAATCGCAGGTGGTTTGGTAGCAAGTGGTATATCATCAATTGCTATTTCATCATCTTTTACTATCACTAGATGCTTTTTCAGCTCAGCTTCATCATCTACTTTAACTTCTTCTTGCTCATCAGTCTCTTTATCATCTTATATTCTTTGTCTCTTTGAAGATTCTTGTTGTTGCTCTTTCCCTGCTCTTTTCTTACCAAGCATCTTCTTTCTGCTGCCTTTAGCTTTCTCCTCACTACTTTCTACCTTCTTTGACTTATCAGGTTCTAGTTCATCCTCTGTACCTTTAGAACTTTCTTCTGTTTCCTTTTTGCTTTTAACTACCTCAGAATCCATATGTATAAAAG
>BQNB010150609.1:0-13462 GCA_026074375.1 Tanacetum coccineum
TGGACCAACCGGGGGACATCACAGTGCCTCGATTACTGGAAGAAAGGTCTATAAATTACGATTCTTTTGGCCTAGTATCTTTAAAGATGCTAAAGATTTCGTAATGAGATGTGATGCATGTCAGAGATTGGGAAACATATCATCAAAGAGCGAGATGCCTCAAAACAATATTCAGGTATGTGATGTGTTTGACAATTAGGGACTAGACTTTATGGGTCCCTTTCCTAACTCGAGGGGTAATAAATATATATTAGTGGCGGTCGATTATGTATCAAAATGGGTCAAAGCTCAAGCACTTCCTATGAATGATGCTCGTGTTGTGATAAAAAATTTAAGAGGGCTGTTTGCTAGATTTGGAGTTCCTAAGGCTTTAAGTAGTGATCAGGGGACGTATTTTTGTAACTTTCAATTAGAAAAAGCCTTGCGAAAATATGGAGTGTCTCATAAATTATCAACAACATACCACCCTCAAACCAATAGACAAACTAAAGTGACCAATAGAGCTATTAAACGTATTTTTGAGAGGTCAGTTAGATATAACCCAAAAGATTGGTCTGAAAAGCTCAACGATGCATTGTGGGCATTTAGAACCGCCTATAAAACACCTACGGGATGTACACCCTTTAGATTGGTTTATGGGAAAGCTTGTCACCTACCTGTGGAAATCGAACATAAAGCGTATTAGGCACTAAAACAATGCAATATGGACCTTGCGGCTATAGCTAAAAACCGTTTCATAGAACTTAATGAATTGATGGAATTAAGAGATGAAGCATACGAGAACACCTGAATCTATAAGGAAAAAACTAAGAAATGGCATGACTCTAGGCCTCGAGGGGATAAAGACTTTAAAGTTGGAGACACAGTCTTATTATTTAACTCTCGATTGAGGATGCATCCGGGTAATCTCAAATCAAAGTGGTATGGTCTAAATGTGGTAAAAATAGTGTATCCGTATGGGACCGTGGAAATCATCGATAAAAATAGAATTAACTTTAAGGTCAATGGGCAAAGGTTGAAGAAGTACTACGATGAACATATTAATAAGGAAGATAATGAGGTCGTCGAATTCGAAGAAGATACGACATAAAGCTGATGAAAAGTCTAACTTAAAGACTTTGCTGAAAATAAAAGTGCTTCCCGAGAGACAACCTAGTCTGTTTTTAATTATTTTATCGAGTCTGTCTTCCCAGACATTAATACGGCGTATCTGCTCCATACCATATGACGTATTAAATGTCTGGACGTTATCAGTCTTTTATTTTTTTGCATTTAAAACATTATTGTCAGTTCTGTCCATACGGCGTATTCATTATATGATACGACATATTTGGCCGACTGACCCGTACTCAGATACGTTTTACATGTCTCATACGGCGTATCCTGGTTTTGGGATATGACGTATTAACTTCCTGTATAGTTTTTTATTTTTGTTTTTATTAACATTAAAACACCCTAGATAGGTTTGCATGGTTTTCTTATATTTTTCACAGGACCTCGCTGGAAAGAAATCGACAAAGATTGGTGGAGTATCTCTAATCTGGATTCTTATGTGTGTTGTTGGCATGCTGGTATTCATACGCATTTTACAACACACGTTCTCTCTCATAAACTCAACACGAAGAATCATTACCGAGCAAATATCAAGGGAGTTTCTCGTTCTAATTTTTTATTTCACGTTTTTACTATATTGTTTATACAATGAGGGCGTTGTATACTTTAAGTGGGGAATGAGAATTAGAACGATACTTGTCTTATTTTTCACATTAAAATGCTTAAATTATGCTTAAATTTAAAAATAAAAAAAATTCGAGCATACTTTTGTGAAATTACAAGATACATAACCTGCACACAAAATCCTTATTGAATATTGTGAGGATTTAGCGTTATCCTTTTCTAAATATTTACTCAAATTCCACAAAACTATGAGTGTGCCGGTGATGTTGTAGACTTTAGAACTTGGCTTGGTATATCTATCGAGACCACAATAATGAGTATTATGGATTCAATTAGAGTAACTTGTTTAAATTGGTAAATTTCTAGGATTTCAACCAAGGAGCCTATATATGTTGTGTTATTAACTAACCACATCGGTTAGTTAACCCCCATTAAAATGCTTAAGAGTAAGATTCCCTTAGAAAAACCTATTTTCACTAACTATTTGTTTCGTAACACCTTTACACCTTAGCCTACCCTGTTAGATTAAATCAATTTATCAGTTGCTAGTTGCTTTAGTGTAAAGTATGTATTTCATGTATCTTGTGTCATTTTCTATCTCTGGTATGGTTGGGAAAATTGCACATTGCAATGGGAATGTAAAAGTAGTTAACTCATGTATTTTTACTACTTTCACAATTATTGGTATATCCAAGTACGAAGAATGAAGAATTATGAAAGAAATTATCCGGAGTTATTATGATCGTGAAGATGGTGAAATTACACCGAGATTCGTAGTGTATCATTTATGTAAAAAAATGGAAAAATTAGAAAATCGCTGCAAAAAAAGAGGAGGAAAGTATGAAGATAATCGGTTCGTTAAAGCTAAACCAATGAATTATTTGAAGGATCGATTATTCGTTGATGCATATTATAAATTAACGACGTAAAGTTTTGTAAAAAGTGGTAGATATCGCTGCCTGTTTTGTAAAAGTATGTATAGTATAGATGATTGAGAAGTTGACCGTTATGGGAACGTTAACTTAGGGTTGTTTTCATTTATCTTTGATCGAAGACGTTTTTCGAGTCTGTTTCGTGTCTACTAAACATGGAGTAGTCCACGATTTGTGTCTTTATCATTGGAACGGTCGGGAAAGTATCTAGCAACTTGTACCTTATTTGTTTGGACTTAATATATTTGTTTTGTATATTTTTATTTAACAATAATTATTTCCCTTTCCTAATCCCTAACCTTTAGGTCTTATTCGAATGAGGATGCGAGCAATCACATGTGTCTATCCCGTCATTACGGCCAGGTATGTGTGATTTTGTCCGCCTTGTTGGTTTATTACTTTTTGGTGAAAGGATTAGAAGATCCATACCCTATATCACTCTTCGTCCTAACCCTTGGTTTTACTCGAGTGAGGGAATTGAATGCAATCATGTATGTCTATTCCATCATTATGGATGTGTATATGTGGTTTGTCGCCCTTGCTGGTTTATGACTTTTGGTAAAGACTACTAGTCCTATTCTTTAGCTTATTCGAGTTAAGGTTTGAATGCAGTCATATGTGTCTATCCCATCGTTATGGGTGTGTATGTATGGTCTTTGTCACCTTTTCTGAAATATTAGTATTGATAGAGATTAGAAAGAGTGATCAAACCCTTTAAGCCTTTTAAACCCAATTTACCTTTATAAACTTGTTACTCCTTAGCTTTAGTGGTGGAGATGTGTATCCTTGCCAAGCTTATGATAGAATACTCGTCACGGCCGAGCAATTAAGCGAATTAGTTACATGTTACCACATAGATTAGTCGAGTGCTTTGAGTGATTTCATTTTCCTATTTCGTGAGGTGTTTGGCTATGTACTAGTTATTAAACGAATAAATGCTTAACGGAAAAATCATTATAGATACATTTTCATAAATTTCTAAAGGCTACTTGAGGACAAGTAGGATTCAAGTGGGGGGATATTTGATGACATCAAATAACGTCACTTTTATAGCATCATTTATCCCATGTTTCTTACCCATTTTATATAGTTATTACATGAATCGATACTTAATCCTTTATATTTGAGATTTGCAGTAATTATGGAGTACTTTGTGAAGATTAGCTAAAAGGCACGCATTCTAGAGCTAAAACGAAGATATCTGAAGAAACTGTTCTGACATTATATACGCCGTATCCATCAAGGAAGATACGGCGTATCTGTGCCTGCACTTCACAAAAAGCCACGAAGACCTATACACTGTATCCAATATCTACCATACGCCGTATCCAAGATATAGTATACGAAGATTATGGAAGATATCGAACATGGTCCTTACTCCAAGAAAACTCTCAATACGTCGTATTGACTTCAACCAATACGGTGTATCAAAGAAATTCCAGACACAATAAATAGAAAACCTAAAAATGAGTTTTAGGTGTGCTTGATCATATTTTTGATACCCTAACCGCAAACGTCCATTTTTAAAAGACAAGAAGAGCAAAAGAGGTCAAGCAAAGCTATTAATTCCATAGGAAACACCTTTTAATCTCCTATACTCTAGTAATCGTTCTATTTTTGGTATCATTCGTTTAACTCGGTTAGTTTACCTTGGTTGATTGATTATTCTTGTATTGCTTACAATGATAAAGGGCTAATACCCTTGGGTATTAGCCATGGTTATGAAAATTTAAATGTTTGGTTTGTTTATATTGAATGCTTAATTTATCATTGATTATTTTTTATGTTTATTAATTTGTACTTGTTTACGTGCTTAAGTATGAGACCCATCTTTTAATTGGATATAGGAATGCAAAAAATCTAGCTAGCTAGATGCCGGGATGACTCTTCATATCCTTAATTTATATATTTAGATGAATAGGATCACAAATATTGACCTATCTGTACCATTGGTTTATGTGAACAAGTTGGACTAGTAGGTGACCTAGGATCAACAAATAACGTACTTACGTACTGATTTCTTTGGTAAAAACTCGGACAGTGAACTACTAGTATATAAAGAGCCGTTAAGCAGTAAGTGGGTAAAGTCTCCATGAGATAGGGTTTAATAAGATCACTATTATTAATCTCCTAAGATAGATTATAATCAACGAATAGGATGCTTTATGCGGATGCATTTAATTGTGACAGAATTCTATGTGTCTAGGTTTTAGAAAGAAGTACCGCTTAAATCTTGGAACTATATGCCGCCTCGAAATAAGCACTTATTGCACTAAAATAAATAAACCAACGTTTTAATTGGATTAATCATGGTACATATAGTTTTCTTATAATTGGCTAGACCGCTTTTCTATCTTTTGATTATCTGCTTGCGCGTGTTATCGTGTTTTAAATTGATCTAAGTTACCACCAAACTTGTGCTAGTCTCTCAGACTGAAAACCCCTATTTATCCGTTAGAATTAAGTTTAGCATAGGTTTAACATATATTATAATTAACATAGTTTAAATTGACTTAATTTAGTTAACCAAAATATTGATAGAATAAAGGATTAATGCTCTCGCTCTTAGTGATCGACACTCTACTTACCAACGAAGCTACATCTAATCAGGTACACTGCCCATTAAAGTGTTGTTTTAGGTGAAGTCGGCAAAATATAAATGTAAAACTTGATAATTAAAATAGCAACCTATACGACGACACATCATTTAGCTATCTCAATTCATTGCATTTTATAATGTCTTGCTTTCCACATTTTGTTTTTCACTTTTTGGGACTCCTAAATAGTTAGATGCCTTCTAGATCATGTAACCTTAGAGGGCTCGATATCGTAACGCATGGAAGGGCGTTATGCCGATGTAGAGGCCAAGTTGCTGACGTTACCACACTGTCCTTCATAGCGTTAGGTTCGCGTTGGTTTGCACGTTGGTACATCAATGCGCGTTGGATTGTTTTTTTTTGTTTTTTTTCTTTCGATTTAAATGTGTGTGCATGTGTGTATTTACGGTGTGTGTAGTATGGGTGTGTGTGTAGTGTGGGTAGGTATTTGTTAGATTTTAATGTGTGTTTTTTGTTTTATTTTTTGTACTTTTGTTATATTTATTTTATACTTTTGTTATATTTTTTGTGTAATTTGTATGAAAAATAAAAAAAGAAGATAAAAAAGAGGGTCCGAAAAAGGTGATGTTAATGGTGTAATGAGTTAAGGAGTATTTTGGTATTTTGATGATAAAAGTGAGAATATGTGACAATATTTTTTGATGTTATTGGTGTTATGGTACTTGACCTTTTTGAAAATAATCTCAAGAGGTGTTTGTTTTATTTGCGAAACTATATTACTCACACAGTTTTAAAAAAAGGGCAGAGATTTTTAATGATTATTAGATGTATTTAGTTGGCCCAAGCCCGTTTGTGGGCTTCGGGTCCATTAGGGTTTCATTATGTATTTCTATCAATATATATCATATCAATAAAACATATCACCAACGAGGTTTTCATTATTCAACAATGATGACATTCTTGTCAATATTCTAACATTATCGAAAGTTCGAAACTGTGATACATTTTTTGATATTTATCTTAGATGGCAACGTGAGCTGCCATACTCCCACCAACTAGACATAATTGTTCATCGCCTTGCGGCAACACGTGATCAATAAAAAATTTCCTGCGTATCAAGTACGAGGTAAGGTTATGATTGGCATTTAATGCCTAATCATTTGCAATGATTAGCACAGGAAATGGTGGCGTTATATCCAAGCTATGATGAGTGATTGTGATTGATTGATGTGTGCTGGCACCTAAAAGAAATGACTATTTTGCCCCCCTCAATTTGGGCTATAAATGGAGACTCCACAAACCAGACGCATCACTCTTTCATTATTTTTCTTTCTTTTACACATAGTAGTAGTAGGTTAGTTTTAGGAGTAGGAGTAGAATAATGTAGTTTATTTTATGCTTATTGTAAAAGCTAACTTATTGTATTGGTTTATTTTTCATGAATGAAGATGTTGATTTTAAGGTTGGTTTTTATTAATGCTTATTTACTTTTTTACTTTTCTTTATACTTATTCTTCTACTCCTTTTCTATTGCTTATTTCTAAATAATCTCTTACTTATAGCTTATTTTTGGATCCCATCTCTTAAGCTTATATTCTAATTAGCTACTTCCATAGCTTATTTAGACTAGCTTATTTTATATTGTTTTTGATTTAGAGCTTTTCGAGTGAGCTTATTTTAGCTTATTTTCAATTGCTTATTTTTATTCAAGTTTATTTTTTATAGATTCAATCCTTAATCATACCCGATCTGAGTTCACTTGATTGAACACCTTAGTTTTGGGTGGATTTAGATCTATTATTTTTAGCTTTTTATTAGCTTATTGCCTTTAGAATAATATCTAGCTTATTTTGTCTTAATAGCTTATTGTTTATTGTGCACTTTAACTTTGTTTGTTTTATTATTGATGGATCTTATTCTATACTTAGGCGATGAGCTTATGGTTCTTATAAACTAGTTTCACTATTAAAGTTCCAAGCTTTTTAAGTTTTTATCAAGCTTTGTTTGTTTTATTGTTTTCACATGGCGTCAGGGCTTAAAATCAACATCAACAAGAGTAAGCTTATGGGATATGGTGTGCATTTTGATGAAGTAGAAATTGCAGCTAGACATATACGTTGTGCAACTTTTGTTGCTCCTTTTACTCATCTCGGGGTTAAGGTAGGAGGTAGGATGGATAGAACCAATTCATGGGACGATGTGGTTTCCAAATGGAAGCTCAAAACGCTCTCCATAGGAGGTCGGCTCACCCTTATTAAATCGGTATTAACCTCTATCCCTTTATATCAAATGTCTAGTTTTAAAGTTCCTATAAAGGTTCTTTTTCATTAATTTGTAGTTTTAGCTTAATTTTTAGTAGTTTAGATTTATTTAGCTTATGATGTTTATGTTCGCTTTGTTGATTAGTGTTAGCTTAATTAATATGTGTAGTGAGTAGAATTTTATATATGCTTGTTAAGTGTTAAATTGTTTAGTGAATTAAGTGCGATTAATAAAAAAGGAAAAATATTGATTTGTGATTTTTATATTACTTAGATTATTGTTTTGGTTATTCGAGCGGGCAAAAGCCGTAAGAATAATTAGACATTAATTTAGTAATCGATATCTTAATAAAAGTTGTTTTCAATATAATCCAACATTATGAGAAGATAATTTGTTAGAAAGATATTGATTCATCGATAAGGACTCAATTGAATATTTAATTCACACTTAAGGATCTAATCAATACACTTAGCAAGCATATCTTTAATTATATATCGTTCTTTGTTTATTTGCTTGCTAATTGTTTCTAGTTTTCTATAGTTTATTTCTATTAAATTTTTAGTTCAAACCCAAATTGTTTTTTGATATTCAAGCATCAAACAAAATACTTTTGTGGATTTCAAATTCATCTCTCGTTGGGACACGACATCCGAAAGATAAACTATTACTTTTCCTAAAGTAATTTTTATTCGACGTGATTACTATATTATATTACTCGACCAGTCTTTTAGGACGAATCAGTTTTTGGCGCCGCTGCCGGGGAGAGGTGTACGATCTACACGTTTTGTTTCCTATGTGGGCGATTTCTCCCTTTCTTCTCTAATCATTTATCAAATGCTACTACCATCTTGTTACTGTGATTGTAGAAAAGCCTGATTTAGTGAGATCTTTATTGATTTCCTTATCGAGTTGTTTTCACGATCATTAGTGCAGGATCTATAAGGCGGCTGGTGTCGTATTAGGGTTTGAGAAATCGTCTTAATAACCTTATTTTCCTTTCTTGTGATTGATTAAATACCATATAACGATCATCTATTGTTGTGCATCTTTATGATTTACTATCTGTAGATTATTTTTATTTGGTTGCTGATTAATCTCGATTAGGGTTTCTAGGGTTTTTTAATTTCCACTCTTTAGGACTCTTTTTAATCAGTGTCGCATTCGTATTATGAAGGTGAGTTAGTGGTGGAGGTGAATCGTTGATTGGCGAAACCCTAATTAGGGTTTTGTCTTCTTTTTGTACCCTAATTCTGTTTTTTGTTTTGGGGGTTTGGTAAGTGGGTTTAAGAGATGGATGATACTACTAATACGACTGTAGGAACTGTCGATGATGTGTCCATGGCTACTGAGGATGTGTTTGATGTTAATACTCTCTGAAGTAGTTTTGCTAACAAGATGAAGGCGTTACGACAGGATGGGTTTAAGGAAACTGCTAGGGTTCCTTCAAAGAATGATAATGAGCAGTCTTTACTGAAGCATGTTAATTTGTCGGCTCGTAATGAGGTTAATGAGGGATCGTCTATGTCTATTCTACATAATAAAACAGCCAAGAAAGTGCTGAAAGTGACTGAATTATGTAATAACGAACAAGTTTAAGGGGCGGTGGTTGCTATTCCTTTGGAGGCTGTAAAGGAGGTGAGTTCTTGTTTTGATAATACTCTTTATGGGTACTTTGTGGGTAAGTGCCTTGCGTTCCCATTGGTGGAGAACTACGTGAAGAATACATGGATCAAGTATGGATTGGAACGCGTTATGAACAAAAATGGTTTCTTCTTCTTCAAGTTCTCTACACGTGATGGTATGGAAAGGGTGATTGAAAATGGCCCATGGTTGATTTGATCGGTTCCTTTGATTCTTAATATCTGGACGCCTGATGTCCAGGTGAAGAAAGAGGAGATAAAGACGGTTCATGTGTGGGTGAAATTGCATCATGTGCCGGTTGTAGCTTATTCATAAATTGGGTTGAGCCTAATTACTACCCAATTAGGGTGACCTATTATGTTGGATTCTTATACATGTAATATGTGTATTAATCCTTGGGGGTAAAAGTGATTACGCTAGGGCTCTCATTCAAGTGTCAGCTGATGCAGCATTGCTTAAATCAGTTGTTGTTGCCATTCCGTTTCTTGATGGTACGAGACATTCTTTGGAGACGGTTGATGTTGAATATGAATGGACGCCCCCAAGGTATAGTACTTGCTATATTTTTTTATCATAATCATGATCAATGCCCTAAAAAACCTAAGGAGGTTGTTACGATTCAAGAAGATAAAGATGGATTTGTTGAGGTCAAAAAGAAGAAGAAAGCTAAGGCTCCTACTAAACCTAAACAGATTGGTGGTGTTCGGCTATCCAAACCAATGCCGAATTATTATTATCGTCATGTGGAACATGGGGAAATGTCAAAGGATGCTGGGAATAATGATAAGGAAATTGCTAGTCAAAAGCCGCCTAAGGATAAGGAAGTGGTTATGAAGAATTCATTTAAGGCTTTAATAGATGATGAGACGTTAGGAATGAGCAATGAGACTACTTGGATTCATGCCAAGCAATCTCTAAATGTTATCAATGGTAGTGATAGTAAAGAGGTTGATCAGGTTATTGAGCTTGAGCGCAACTACGAACGGAAAAGGGGCAAGCACTCCCATTAGTACGGTTCCTAATGTTTAATATGGCCTCTTGGAATATTCAGGGTTTAAACCTTTCCCCAAAACAAAGTGAGGTTCGTCATGTTATTCACAAGAATAATTTGTCTTTATTTGTTGTTCTTGAATCTTATGTGGCTAGTTCTCGGCTAGAGCGATTATGTGCTATTGTGTTTCGCCATTGGAATTGGACGTCTAATGGTAATTGGTGCTCCAAAGGAACGCATATTATTCTTGGGTGGAATTCCAACTTGGCGGATGTTACTGTTATTGACCAAATGGACCAAGCAATGCATGTTCGTGTGTGGATTAAAATGGACAAGAATGAGCTGTTTTGCTCTTTGGTATACACCCACAATCGCTACACGCAGTGATGTAGCTTATGGGAGAACTTATGTTTGCATAAGCATTATGTTCGTAATCGTTCGTAGTGTATTCTTGGTGATTTTAATGCAGCTCTTTATTTGGAAGATAGCACGGCTGGTTCTTCTCGGTTTGACATTTCTATTCGTGAATTCAAGGAGTGTGTTGAGGAAATTGAAGTTATGGATGTGGTTAGAATGGGGCTTCAATTTACTTGGAACCAAAAGCCGAAAGGGAATGATGGGATCCTAAAGAAGATTAACCATATTATGACGAACTTGTGGAAACTAGGAATTCATGATACGTTTCTGGGTGCTCATGCTATATTTAAATTCCCTATAAGGATTCAGGATCCGTGCTCTTTTAAGCCATTCTTAAGAATCCATTACTTATCCTAAGATGGAACAAAGTGCCTTTTAAATTACCACTTGCTTGTCCTATGATGAATTCTTTTATAAAGTGTTTGTTGCAGTTGGATGGTCTATGCAGGTGAAGTCGAGTTTATCC
The DNA here is from genome assembly GCA_026074375.1 of Tanacetum coccineum. Taxonomy (NCBI): domain Eukaryota; kingdom Viridiplantae; phylum Streptophyta; class Magnoliopsida; order Asterales; family Asteraceae; genus Tanacetum; species Tanacetum coccineum. The sequence continues at coordinate 10,945 of BQNB010150609.1, forward strand.
ACGTCATGAGTACAACACTAGCGTCGCTAGTAAGCGAATGAACTGTATTTTCTTTTTCATTTTCTGATTTTCGCTTTTTTCATTATAAAATATGAAAATAAAAACATGGAGCATCCACTTCCAAATTGCTTTGGCTGCTGATCCGTTTAATTGTGAGCTTAGGACGGAGGAGGCGGCTTATGTGCATGCTTTCAATGACGCATTACTTATGGAAGAGCAGTTTTTAAAGCAAAAAATCTAAGATCGAATGGTTAAAGCTTGGGGATTCTAATAATGCGTACTTCCACAAATAGGAGTCGCATTGAGGCCGTTATGGAATCTGATGGTACGTTACTTACTAATGATCAGGTTGCGGCTGGTTTTGTGAAACATTACGAGGATTTTCTTGGTCAAGCTGGTCATACAGGTGTTTTTAACATGGATGGGCTTTTTCGAAATGTGTTGGATAATGAAACTGTTGTGCATATGGTGAGGGCTGTCTCGGTGAATGAGGTGAAGGAGGCTATGTTCTCAATGGGGAATGATAAGTCTCCGGGGCTCGATGGCTACACGGCGGCATTTTTTAAAGAGGCGTAGGATATTGCAGCAAATGATATTACGCGGGCTGTTCAAGAGTTCTTTCAGAATGGCACACTCCTTAAAGAATTAAATCACACTATTATTGCTTTAATTCCTAAGGTTAACACTCCTAATAGGATTAATGATTATCGGCCGATTTCTTGTTGCAACGTGCTTTTTAAATGTATTAGTAAGATTATCTCGAATCGCATTAAGGGTAGCTTGAATGATCTAATTAGCCCTAACCAGTCGGCATTTGTTCCGGGGAGGAGAATATCGGATAATATTTTGCTTACGCAAGAATTGATGCATAATTATCATTTGGATCGTGGAGCTCCTAGATGTGCGTTTAAGGTTGATATTCAAAAGGCGTATGATACAGTTGATTGGGATTTTTTGAAGCTCACTCTTGGTGCCTTTGGTTTTCATCCTCGTATGGTTGCTTGGATAATGGAGTGTGTTACATCCACTTCATTTTCTATTTGTATTAATGGTAGCCTTCATGGTTACTTTAAGGGTAAAAGATGTCTTCGACAAGGTGATCCTTTGTCTCCTTACTTGTTTACTCTAATTATGGAGGTGCTTACTCTTATGCTTCATCGGAGGGTTAGGGATTCTGAGAGGTACACCTATCATCGCTATTGTTCTAAATTGGAATTGATCAATTTGTGTTTTGCGGATGATCTCTTTTTATTTGCTCATGGTGATGTTCATTCTGCTAAGGTGATTATGGAATCATTGGATGAGTTTAAGTTTGCTTCGGGGTTAACTCCTAGTCTCCCGAAAAGCACGGCTTATTTTTGCAACGTTCTTAACCATGTCAAGATTGCTATTTTACATGTTCTCCCTTTTGAAGAAGGGCAGCTTTCGGTCAAGTACTTGGGGGTGCCTTTAGTGTCTTCAAGGCTGGTCTATAGAGATTGTAGGGAGCTCATTGAGAAGGTTCGAGGTCGTATCAATGATTGGAAGAACAAATCTCTCTCGGCAGCGGGTAGGTTACAATTGATTCGATCGGTGCTTGGTTCCATGCATATTTATTGGGCGTCGATGTTCATTTTACCTTCTCGCATTTTGCGTGATGTGGAGTAGCTTATGAGGGGGTTTCTATGGTGTCAAGGGCTGTTGAAGAGAGGTAGAGCTAAAGTTTTATGGGATTTAGTTTGTCGGCCATGTAATGAGGGTGGCCTTGGTATTAGACGGATTGATCTTTTTAACAAAGCTCTCATGGTGTCACATTTATGGAATCTGATTTCGCTCAAAGATTCGTTGTGGGTAAAATGGATCCATACGTATAAGTTAAAAGGTCATAGTTTTTGGGATGTACCTTGTCGTGGTAATATGACGTGGGGGTGGCGTAAGGTTCTCCAACTTCGTCCTCTTATTAGGGAGTTCATTTGGTATCGAATTAGAGATGGTCTAATGGCGTCCGCATGGTTTGATACATGGTGTCATATTGGGCCTCTTTCTAATATTGTTACAACTCGTGATATTTTTAGAGCCGGCTTTGATTTATCTACCAAGGTTAATGAGCTTATTGTCAATGGTTCGTGGGCCTGGCCTCAAGAGTGGTATTTGAAATACCCTATGTTGTGTTTGATTGTTCCTTCTATCATTTCTAGCTCGTGTGATAAGCTGGAATGGCGTACAAGTGCTGGTTTGGTCAAGCCTTTTACTGTTTCAAATGTTTGGGAGTGCATTCGTACACATTATGATGCTGTCACATGGCATGATGTGGTTTGGTTTCCAAATTGTGTTCCAAGGTATTCGTTTCTTCTTTGGTTAGTTATTCATGGAAGATTGAAGACTCAAGACCTGCTTCGTCATTGGGACGTTAATGTCGCGCTTGTTGCTTCTTGTCCGTTGTGTGAAGGTCAGTCCGACTCTCATAGTCATCTATTTTTTGAATGTGGCTTCTCTACACAGGTGTGGAATCAAATGAAAGGCCTTGCTGGTCTTTCTA
>BQNB010150610.1:0-16010 GCA_026074375.1 Tanacetum coccineum
AAAGGATGGGGTTTTCACCCTTGGAAAGATACTTAAGTCTAGTTTCCAGAACATTAGGCCAATCAATAGAATCAATTACCAATCCACAGGAAATGAGTTTTTACTAACCATAACTCAAAACAGAAAGTTGACTGAATTTTCATCGCTTACGGTTTCAGCCATAAATCCTATTCTATAATATCTATTAAGTTGAATCCAAGGAGAGATGAAAGCTTATGATGTCTAGTATTTAATCATGTTTTAAAACTTAAGTTTATTGTACAAGAACCTGTAGCAAAACACCTCCAGATTTGACCTTCTTCCGTAAAAAGACCATATCTCCTTCATCCGAAATCGATACAAAACCGTCCAACTCGCCACATGAAGCTTAAGACTATAACTATTCAACATGTATTTTAATCACAGTCCCTAAGCCAAATTGTTTTAGAAAAACCTATGTTTTCCTACTGACCTAAAGCTGTCCAAAATTCCTACCTCTAAACTCAATCCAAACACTTCCAAATCATCAATTTATCCAACAAAAAGCCAAAATACATCAATATAATTCATCTTATACCTATTTCACATCACTTTCACTATCTAACCAAAACCATTGCTAATCAAGGCTTGCATGTTCATAAAAATTAAAGATCAATAGCATGCATTTACTATAAAATCAAAACAATAAAAAGGGAGTTTAAGGAAACACTTTTAACTTACAATGGAGTGATTTAAGAGATCAAACACAAACCCTAAGGGGGTTTATGTTGCTTGCTGTGGACACCTAGATCCAAACCAAAGGAACCCTAGCTTTTTCCAACTTCAATCTTGCTTATAACCACTTATTTTCAAACCACTTATTTTCAAACCCTTAATGCTCCAACACCTTCAAATCAAATCAAACCCTTAAAAATCTCCAAGTTCTTAAAAATCAAGATTTTCTAAATCATGTGCATGGTTGTTTTTAGTTATAGGCATAGGTTGAGGATGATTTTAGAGATGTTTTGGTGTAAAGAGGAAGTGATTTTATGAAGTTTTAGTGGTGATGATGGTTTTTCTGGTGGATGCTGTCGAACATAAGAGAAAGGGAGGAGAAGTCGGATGGTTTCTCTCTTTTTTTTAACGTTGGGGTGTATGTGTGTTATAAAGGGATTAAGATTGTATTTATAGGGAGGATATATACTAGTAGTTTCCTAAAAAATATAAGAGTGCATTTGTTTTGAGTTATTAACCGGGCCCCTCCTTTGGAGTGAGCTTGGTTGGGCTTTTTGTTTGATAAATCTATGTACCACTTTGTTTTAGGGCCCAATTACCTATTCTAGTTCGCTATAAAACACGATTTTTGAGTAAGTCTCGGCTAAACATAAATAGAAGATGAAAAATAATAAAAATGAAATTAAATAAGCTCTCATGGCTAAATACGACTTTCGTTGATTTCTCGATCGATGAAACAGATAGATTTAAATTGTAGGGTTCGCGAGGGTTTAAAACTTGACGATTTTAATAAGAATCGACTAAAATAATAAAAATGAATTAATTAAAAAATTAGAGAATAATTATAAGTACAAAATAAGTAGTGACCTTAAGTACGGGGTTTTACACATACTCTTTGAAACATTGCGGTCCAACATTCATGTTTACATTTTTATGACTATTATAAGGGTTGAAATGGTCATACACACTTTACAATCTTTGATCCAACATTTATACTTACATAAACCTATGAACTCACCAACTTTATATTGACATTTTTAAGCATGTTTTTCTTAGGTGAATTAGATGCTTGGCTTATCTGATGTGCATTGGAGTTCAAACTTTACAAGTTCTTTTTAAACGACACTTTTAGAGGTCGTTCTCTCATGTCTTGTGCAATGGTATTATGAAGTAACGCTCCCGGACCCTTATTCCGTTGCGACCCAATTTGAGGGTGTTACAGATTGGTATTTAGAGCCAAGGTTTGCATCACATCAAACTTTTTCATATGCATACACACTACTTGCTTACTTGCTTACATTACTTGCTTACATGACATACATATATGCATATATGCTTTATATATATATATATATATCATGTATATAAGATGTATGTTAAATATATGTATGGTATTTTATTAATATAATATATATATATATATACATATATATATATATATATATATATATATATATATATATATATATATATATATATATATATATATATACTTACCTTCTCTTGCGAATATTTTACACTTGTTTTATATAAAAGTTATTTATATAGATACTAGGACTTTTCTCGAGACATTGTGAAAGACACGATGGTCTTTGAAACTTTTCATGACTTTACATAATACCGTTTACATAACATTGAAACATGTCACAGTTCGCCAATTCCACTAGTTACCTTACCATTCAACTCTGAGTTTGAACACCCGCCTCATACGGTTGAAACACCTACGTCATCTTGTGACCCGTCTTACCTAGTGAAACCTAAGTTGGAATTTTCTTTTTAGACTCTATTCCCTATAAGATTTCGCATTCGTACTTTCACTTAAATCTTTGTTGTATGTGTGGACGATTTAAATTATTTATCAAACTTATGTGTCGTGAAAACTTCATCGATTTCACTTTAACTCTCTACCTATTTATTCAAGCCACTCCTTAAACTATTATAGCCCTTCAAATATTTTTACATCGACTTTATGAATCATTTCACTACCACACAATAAACTATTTCGTTACCTTCCATAAACTGCTTCCATAAGTTAATTTACAAACTATTTTGTTATCAATTCACAAACAATTTGTTACCACATCATAAACTCCTTACTATTACATTATGAACTGTCAAGTGATTCCCTCAGAAACTATTTTAATACCGCCTCATAAACAATTTTAGTATCGTCTCATAAAGAAAGTTGATGTCATTAATAAACTATCTTACTATCGATTGATAAACTATTATTTTATAAACTATTTTACAATCATTGACAAACTGTTTTACCATCGTTTAATAAACTAACAATTTCTAAACTACTTACAATCATTTCACGAATACCTTATGAACTACCTTCTTGACATCTTATATACTATCTTGCAATCACCTCAAAAACCACGTTACTATCACCTTATGGATCATCTTGATCTTACCTTATGAAACCATTTTTCATCACACAAATTATTTTACTATCGTGAAATAAACTAACATCTTGTTTTTACCTTATGGAACTATTTTGTTTCCATCGCATAAATTATTTTACTATCTTAAGCTATTTAACTATTATCTTATAAACCATCGTACGGTCATCTCACAAATCACTTTGTTGTCACCCTATAAACTACCTTGTTTTCTTATCTTGTGAATTATTTTCTCACACTATAAACCATTTTGATACTACCTTATACATAACACTATTTTGACGAAAACGAGCATGGCATTGTTAGACCTCAAATATACATAGCCTGATCACCTATGTATAATTCAGGAAGGACCATGCTATGCTGAGTAGTAGTCACCTTAAAACTTCTTGTCAAGAAAAAATTTTCTATCTATACCAAGTTTTGTGTACGTACTCATAAAACGTGTTTATCCAGAAAAGACCAAATTAGTAACCATAGCAACTAGGTAGACCTTTACACCATCTTGCTATAAAAGATAACGTCATCTTATACCAAATCTTAAACCAAAAAGTAAAAGAATCATCTAGGACAATCCGCTGGCAAGTTTAACCACCCTCAAGGAATTGAAACCCACACCTCTTCACCAACATCATACCGGAAGGCAACCAACCTGAATTTTAGGACGAAATTCTTTTAACACGGGGAGACTGTAACAATCCGCATTTTCACGTCCTTTTATGTCAATAATAATTCAACTATTTATTTTAAACTTTTTCGCGTTCACTTTTAATTTTAATTGTTTAGTTAAATCGTGAAAACTAAAAATCAACATCCAACATAAACGGACATCAAACAAGTAAAAGTTTATGTCAGGCAAGTGTTATATAATTATTACGAGGATAATTTATAACTTTTCATATTCTATTTTTATTGGTCACGTAAAACGTTTACGTTTTGTAATAAAATACATTCAGGCATACACGGAAGCACCTATACCTATCTATACTCAAAACAAATACCCACTATTATACCCAATACCTAAAATTTAACTCATTTCTCACTTGTATTAACCATATGGCCAGATATACAACCTACACACAAAAATTAAATCCTAAAACACTCCACTAAGTATCACCTTTCTAGTTGTAACTTACACAAGAGTACCCTAAACCCATTTTACTAGAAATTGGCACATAAATGTACCCTCCCCCTCTTTCTAGCCAATCCCTCCTCATAGGGTGGAGGAGAGGTCTTACACTTGGTAACTTAAACCACCCTTGTATCTATTGTATGCTAAATACCCATTCCTATATAAAGAAGTCCTAAGTATAATACACATACACACTCTCCATTTACAAGTAAACAAAGCAAAAAATCCTCTCCTTTTCCAAGCATAACCTACGACTCAACTTATTGTTTTGGGGTTTTCATAGTTTTGATTTTTCAAGGGTAGCAAGCATACACATACCATTAGGGTTCATATTTAAGGTGTTGCAAGGTGATTTGGAAGCTTGGGTATAATTTAAACAATGGTTTAATCAAGAAGAAAACTAAGGTTTTCAATATAGGGTTTCGAATTAGGGTTTGATTTTGTGTTCTTCATCATCCTACACTCTCCTAAGGTTTACTTAAACCCTAAACTTTCTAATTATTAATTTACATGTTTTACATACTTGTTGTTATGTTAATCACCACTTAGGGTTTGTTTTCATGGTTTATAAAAATAAAGCAAGCATATGTAAGATTCGAACTTAATTATTATCATGGTGAAATGATGTTTAAAATGCAATAATATACTTTATATAAGTGTTGGATAATTTATATGTTTAGTTTACAAATTTATTTGTTGAAAGTTAATTACAAAAGTTATATATAAATTATCATGAGAACACTTTACATGGACAAGAGTTATGGACATGAATATGAGGACCCTAAATATATGAGACATATGGTACAAAGTAAATTAGAGGACTTGTACAAATTAATCAAGTAATGATTTATAAAAACTAGTTTATACACTTTATATATATGGACTGTTTTGAGCTTACTATTTGGATTCAAACTTTTATAAATTTTTGAAACATTTTATTAAAATAGTACTCCTTCCGTCCCATATTAAATGTCCACTTTGACATTTTGAAGTATTTCTTTTTCAACTTTGATCTTAAATATTTTTGTTTGTGTTATGTAATACTTGATGTAAACTATAAGAATAAACTGAGTTTTAAATGTATTTTCATTTGGTGTAATTTCATCAAGTATTATATAACAAAAAAAATTATTCAAAGTCAAAGTTGAAAAAGAAAAACTACAAAAGTCAAAATTAGACATTTAATATAAGACGGAGGTAGTATATATTATGAGGATCGTAAGCATATAAAGAACTTGAAAAACCGAGCTATAACGAAGAAGTTATGACATTTACAAGGTTACGATAATTAGTTATATTAAAGTGTTTTTATAAAAGTTAAGTTATTTTATAAAAAATAGCTACTGTTCAGATCTGAGAAAAATATACAAATATTTTATAATGATAGTACATGTAATAAGGAATTCAAGTATATAAGAAACTCAAAAAACGGAATTAAAACGAAGGAGTTATGAGTTTTACAAGATTTAAAGTTATAAAGATATTTTTATAAATTTTTTTGATTTACCTTCTTGGACTCAGAATTTTAAAAAAACAGTGAACATTTTATTTAAATAGATTATTTTGTCACGATTTCATACATATAATGAACACGCGAAATGGAGTTAAAATGAACAAGTTACGAGTTTTCAAAGATTTTGGATAAATTAAAATTACAAATACTAATTTAATTTAATAAACTATTTTTGTGTAACTTTTATAAAAATATACAATATCTTAGAAACTTAAAATATGGTTTACGAGTGTTTTCGAGTCCGTTCGGGCTATAAAAAGGTCAAGAAATATTGTCGTATCATTTATATAATATTTATATACGTTTTTAACTTTATAAATATTATCTTATAAAAAAATTAAACCATTTATATAATATCATTATATAAACAATGAAAATACTAAATCGAGTATTATTAACATATAATCAATTGTTGGGCAACAATAATTTTTTCCTTACGGATACTAATTCTTGGACATCTAATTAACAAGCGTGATTTAATCATTGTGTCAACTTTTTAAATTAAACAAAAACTAGTAGGTCGTGATGTAACTCTATAACTTGCGATGTTGTATTTATATTAAATACATTATACTTATATGACCTATAATTAATTAGGTTGCATTCCAGATCGTTTGTGATGATTACTTTGTTGATTTTGCGATAATCACTACTTTCACTAGAGGTGAGTTTATAGCCCCTCTTTCACTTGTTTTACATTTACTTTACAAATCTCGGGGGAGAATACATGCTCGTTACAACTTGTTTACATATCCATTTACATTCTCTTTTACATACTCTTCTACATACTTGTTTACATACTTGATTTCGTAACTTATTTATATACTCGGATACATGAACGTTTACAAACTCATTACATGATTGATTACAAACTCATTTTCATATCTCACGGTGAGATACAATACTTGTTTTTACTTATGGACGCAACAAATTTACCTTTACTCGAATGATTACGGATTAGCTTAGGTTGCATGAACTGTTAATTACTCGGAGGGTAAGCGTGAATGTTATAAAATAGATCTATTGGGGATTGACAACCCCCGTTCGGGTGATTAGGTCTCACTAGTTCGAGATCAAACTAACGAACTTATACCATGTCGGATCACGACTGGCTTGGAGCCTCAGGGCCAGCACAACATACTCATGAACTCTTACCATGCCTTGAATAAAGTGACATATTGATAAGTCTACATCGCAGTTTCATGAACTTAAGGGTATAATCGTAATCAACCTTATGTGACACCCCGTCATAGGCGGAAACACGAGAATTCAACGTAGTGATCAATCACAATACAAGATACAAAATAGAGAAAACTAAAATGCATAAATGATAAGTGTTATTGTCACACCCCCAGACGGGGCCTGGACGGAAAACGTGTTCGAGGGCGTGACGTCATAACAATTCGAACACAAAGCGATAAAAAACGACCACTAATCATGGACGTTTGAAAAAGTTGTACTCGTTGCATAAAGAAAATTAATTTAAGTTTTACAACCGGTCATATGGTTCTTATGCTGACGCTTGCTGCCCCTACCCAACCTAAAAAATAGTAAGGTATTCTGGAAGCCTTCCCATCGTTGTCATGTGTTAGAAAAGAAATGCCACCTCCTGCATCAAACAGGACCTTGCACTGTTAATAGTTTGTCAAGACTATCTGTGCAACTCAGGTTTTGTTTTTGGTGGGTCTCATCAGGACCAGGAAACTGGCCAATAAAACAAAGGGTCCAGCCACTGGAAGCAAAGCAAACTTATACCTGCAGCCATAGTAGTTTTTTTGAGTGGAGTGTGTTCAGTGTATGCTTAGTAGTGCAGTAGTAAACTTGTCATTGCCTGTGGAGAGTAATGTGAAAGGACATTATGGAAAACCAAGTGCTTTAAAGGCAAACAACACAAGTGCCCATGGAAGTAAAAGAGCAATACTTTGTGCTTGAGGGAGGGGCAAGAAAAGAAGGGTGGCTCACCTATAGACCGACTCTCGAATGTCAAGTCACGTTTTGAAATGTAGTTTTAGTCGTAGTTGTAGTTCCTTTTTAAAGCCAACATCTAGCTAGTAGTAATAGAGTTGTATGCTATTTTGGATTCAGGAGCCCGATAATATAATTTTTATCTTAATTTTAAAAATAAAAATATTTTAAAAATTTTTTGTTTTATCCATATCTCTTGCTGCTTTCTAAGCTTTTAAATAATATCCACCAATTACACTAGATACTACATACGACATTGAATTGAATTGAAATGAATGGAACGCATTGGAGGAAAAACCTAGTAAGGCACACTACTACTTACTACTTAATAACGTTATTCTAGGCGCTTTTAGTTTGTTGTTTGTTTGGAACCCTGATCTTGTTTTAAAACTAACCCTTCGAGAGGATGATCTTTGCCGGTTAAAACTCGTAGTTTTTGACGTTATCCCCTCTTCTACCATTGATATGGATTGTGTCTATCCAATGTATATAATTGCTTGAATTATCTTTTTTGTTGTATGTAACGAGAGGGAAAGTCGTCTCTCCACATCCTATCGGACGATGTGGTTGATGAATGTTTTTGATTGATGATTGAATGATGTGATGTGAAATGATGTTGAATGTGATTTTTGATGTGTGAAACTTAATCATCCAAAGGTGATCAAAGTAAAACTCCGACTCCCACTCCATAATACTAGCCTTAATTATCCTGTATTAAAAAAATCAAAAGGTATATATCAAGGGGATATCAATGTCTGAAAGTTTTCGTTAGTTTTTCTATTATATTTATTTTTTATAATTTGTTTTTTTTTATTTTTGACCCAAAAGTAATGGAGGGAAGAAGTTTTACGTTAGACGAATTAATTTAAATATTTAAATAAATAATAAATAATTTATTATATTTGGATAATACGACTGGAGAGGGAAGAAGATTAACACCAGTAAGTAGTTGGTATGTGTGTTAATTACACATACCTTTTACCCATTTATAATGGAAATAAACGACCAAAAACGCACATAAAATGCCATAAATATGCCTGTTTTTGTGTTTATACTGTGCAGGTACCGGATATTCACTAAAGGACAAAAAACAAAGCTAAACCGGACAAAACCGAGCACGGATTTGGAAAGAGCGCGAAAAACTGAGGCCAAGGGTTCAAAAGGATTGAAAACGGAGCTAAAACAAAAAAAGTCCCGGATCGACTCGACAACGTTTGTGCGTTTAAAAAAGTCAAGACGAAGTCAAAGTCAACCCCGGGGTATGGCATTGGAAAGGGCATCTAAAACCGAACCCGAAAACCTAATCGTTAAAAGTGGGCCCACCCGTACCCACCTAGTGGGCCCGGATCAGCCCACTTATACAAACCTTTTCTTTATAAGCCTAAAACCTTTTTTTTATTAACCGGCCCAAATGCTACAATGGCCCAATCCAAATCCCATAACACCGTTAACCCAAAAGTCCTAACCCTGTTAGCCATATCTCCATTTAACCTTTACACCGTTAGTCCTTGAGGACTAACGGTGCAATTACAACCCAACTTCCAAGGACCAATCATGAACTAAACAAGGACGATTGTTGCAAAGTAACATAAATCTTTGAGGGACCACTTTTGCCCTTTCCCCAAACTCAACCCTGGAAGTTAAAACACTGTATATCTTCCCACCCTTTCCCGCCTTAACCCAAAACCCTATTCACCCATCTCCCCCACCCACGTGACACTGTAGCAACAGACAAAATCTAACCCCACACCTCACCCCACCTCAAAATCCAACCTGGCAATCCTCAAATACCCCATTGGCCCAACAAAAACGACAAAGAGGTGAATGGCTGTGATTTTAGGACTTGGGCAGCAAGCATAAATGAAGGGCCAGGATGAGGTTTGTGTTTTCCTCTCACATCACAAACACAACAAACACAAGAAGCTTGAAGACCTTGGCAGCATATAAAAAGAAGAAGAGAGATGAACAGGAGAATCATCTAGGAGTAGGTGTAATTTAGCTTAGTTAATCCCCAGTTATTTGTATTTCATTATTGTCTTTTAATTCAAGCCTTGTAATTTTTACTTAATGAAAATTCTATTTTCAAGTTTTCACTAAAAACTGTCTTTGATACTTCCAAGCTGCTTATTTGCTGTCTTACGCTTATTAATGCCTATTGTCCTGTCAAACTTGCCTCTTATTGTGTTTCTCACTTATTCATAATCTGGTTGTCTTAAAGTTGTTATTTAATGAGCTCTTTGTAGTCATAAAATGAAAAAAAATTCTCTTAAAGGGGTGTTTGGGACAAGGACCCAAAACGGGTCAAAACAATTGCAAAATGTTTTTGGGTCACTAAGCCATCTTCATAAGTTTTCTTTTAGCTGTGTTAACTTGTTTTAAAAAGCTTTTGATGTTAAATCTAAGTGTTAAAGTGTTTTCTAAGAATTCTCAAAAAACCTGTGTTTTAAAATTCTATCAAACTGCTTATATGCAGGCTTGTTTTTAAAAGTTTTTTTGAAGCATGGTTTGTGTCTCATTTGGTCATGAGTTCAGTAGATATAGGTTTAGTTGATTGTCCATTTGTTAGTTAAGATGTGGCAAAAGTCTGTCAAGTATATTGTTCTTGTAGTTTTAAGTTTGCATAAGCCGGTCTTCAATCTTATTTTTAGTTTAGTTAAATTTATATTTAGTTTTTAAGAATTTGTGCACAAGCTCTTTGGTGTATGGGTTTGAACTGTTTAAACTTATTTAGTTTTTAAAAGCTCATTTACATCTTGAAATTTAGCCTGCAAAAGTGCCTTTTTCTCTTATCAAAAACTTGAAAACTCAGCATATGCTGCTGCTAACTAGCTTTTTCTAATAGCTTTTTCATAGCTTAATTTTGTTTCAAAATGTTTATTAAGTGCTGATTTAGGAACCTTGGAAGATAAGCTTTAAGAATATTCAAGTCTTTTACCCATAAGGATCCATTAGGGGCCTTAAAAATAAGCCTAAAGGTGCCTATTGGGTCTGTTTGGTTAGCATTTTTAGCTTATAGCTTATTTGCTTTTTCAAGGTTTTCTGCTTATCTCTTTTGCTTATTTTTGTTTCCTAAATGCTTATTAGTTGTAATTTGTATTCTGTCTTTGCTTATTTGATATTACATTGTGCTTATTAGTCATTAAATTCCCAAGAAGTTTAAGCCTGCTAGTTCATGCCCTATCTTGTAGTTTTTTTAGCTTATTGTTGTGGCTTATTTAGTTTAGTTAATGCTTAGATTAGCTTATTAGGTGCCTTAGGATTATAGGTCTTAGCTTATTAGGTTTGGGTTTAGCTTTTTAAGCTTATTTGGTTTAAGCTAAAATCCAACAGCTAGGTTGTTAAAGTTTTTAGTACTGTCACAAATTTTTAGCTTATTTCTAGCTTATTTTTTATTTTTGTAAAAAGTTTCTTTTTAAAAGTTTTTTATTTCAGCTTAATTTATAAGTTTTAAAAAAAAGTAAAAAAAAATGTTTTTTAAAAAAAAGAGGAGGCCATGGGGGTCGAACCCATGACCTCCCCTTTGCAAACCAAACGTCCCACAAACACACTCTGCTACCAAAAGCACCAGTAGGGCTATCTGCCCTTTCTTTGCACAAACAATTATATAAGCCCTTGTTTCCCTTTTTGCTTAACAGCCGTTTATGGCTTATTTGTAGCTTATTTATAAGCTGTTTTTCACAGCCCGTATTTTTCTTGCATTCTAAATAGTTTAAAGCATTTTCTTGCAATTTTTTAGATTTTTATAAAATAGTTTAGTATTTTTAATCATTTTATTTTGTTAAAACTGTTTTTAATTCATAATAAATAAAATAAAAATCAAAAAAAATATAATTCTTTTTTAGAAAATTTTCTTTTATCAATTAGGACCTAGGAAAAATAAATTGGCTTTCGTAGGGTTATTTTTGCAAAATTTGTATTTTTAAAGAACGGGTTTCGATCCCGTTCTCGTTTTCTTCGCGTTTTTAGCTTTAAACACCTTCGTTTTTGGTCTAGTTTTCTTTATTCTTACTTTTTAGTCATTTAGGATTAATTAAAAGTAAAAAAATCACTTTAGGATTAAAATTTGATAAATTGGGTTTTTAAGTCGCGTTTTTACGTTCTCGTTTTAGGTTTTAATTTATATTGCTTTCGTTTTAGGGTTTCTTTTACTTGTTTTTTTGCGTTCTTAATTGTAGAAATAGAATCCAATCAAATTTGTGATTATTCAAGCATAATTACCAAACCGACACTCGATTTTCAAATTCACGCCTCGTCGGGAAGAACGACCCGGGTCCAGTTTTAAACTTTGTGGATAACGAAGTGAGAAACCGATACTTCCGGTAATACTATACTACTATTATTGATATTATCCTATTTGTTATATATTTATATATTTATTTATATTTATATATAGTAAAAGGTTTTAATCAATTTTTGGCGCCGTTACCGGGGAGGTGTGTACGATTATCGAGTTGAAGTTTGTTGTGCTTTGAAGACCCTTCCTCGTGAAGTTATCATTCTCGTTTGTGAATATTTTCTTCTTATTTTTATAAAAATATAAAAATACAAAAATATTTTTCATTTCTTTTTATTATATAAACAAGAAAAACCAAAAATATAAAAACATTGTCCGTAATAATAAATAAAAATCATCATCAATATAATGCTTTCAACTGAAGCATTATCATAATAAGTTCCCGAACAAAAGATTTAAAACTTGCCATTTGTGTCACTTACGAGGTACGGCTCACCTTGAAAAGTCAAACAAACTATAAAGTGGGTTAAGGAGGGTTGTTCCAACGAACTACGACCCGAAAAGAGAAAGGTTTTTAATAGCTTCGCGCTTTCCTACTCCTCCGCCCGCCTGTGTGTTTTTCTTTTTAAGAGCTACCGTGAAGTAAAGTTGATTATTTAGTTTAAGTTGTCTTATCGCATTTTGTCCGTTAATAAAATATGTTGCTTAAAAAAAATCAAAAAACCAAAAATAATCTTCTTTTAACCTCTTTTTCCTTTAATTCTTATTTTCTCGACCCTCTAATTTAATTCTTCTTCTTATCCCTCTAAATTGTTTAATTCTTATGACGTCATTCGACTATAATTTAAATCCCCTTTACGAGATTAAAGAATGCTCGTCTTGTGGAGCTTTATACACTAGAAACTATGGTTGTTCAAAAGGGAGTCTTGAAGAGAAGGTTCTTGTTCCCGTACCCGACTCGTCTCAACGACCCCTTATTTTTGAAAAACATTGTCTCAATTGTGGAGACCCGGTTCATGGTCTATATTGTCGACAATGTCCTCTAATACGAAAGACATTGGAGGAAGTTTTTCAAGATTTCCATGACACTTCCGAGTCATCCGATGACGATACTAACTTTGTTAATGAAAATCAAGCGCCATTCGTTGTTAATCAAGACCACGGTAAAAATTCTGGTATCTTCTGTCAACGATGTACTTGCGAGTCTTGTGGGAAAGGTGCTCATATTGGCTATAATTGCCCTCCGAAAGTTCCGATTATCTGTAAACCGGAACCATGCAACAACCAAACCGTTAATGAGCTCCCACAGACTTTGCCAAGTGTTCACCCGACATCCTATTCCGGAGATGAGAATTCAGTCACTTATGATTCCAAACCTAATTTTGTTGATGATTCTCCTAACGTTTTCAACCCACCCCCGCAACCCTCGACGTATTCTTATGAGATTTGTGGGAACGATGCTTATTATGGTTACGATTGTTCACCTCAAGTTCCGTTTATTTATAATCCAGAACTGTGCTACGATCAAGACTTTAATATCCCATAAAATTCTCAACAACAATATCTTTATTGTACCCGTTACGGAGGTCCGCATGAGACTTTTCAATGTGATCAATTGATTTTCGATGAGCCTTAGTGTGAAAACTACGGGGGACCTCATATGAGTTTTCAATGTCAACCGATGAATCAAAGTTATTACGAACCTAATCCGTGATATGATTCTAATTCTTTCGGTTTTGACCAAGTTTAACCCCCGCAGTATCCCGTCATTTATCATCCTCCTCATGAAACTTACCAATGTCAACCAATGAATGAAGATTATTGTCACGAGCAAAATTCTTGCTATGATCCTAATTCTTTTGGTTTTGACCAACTTCTACACCAACCACTTCCCATAATTGATCCTACTCCTCTTGAAAAAGGTTTGGAAGAATTACGAATTGCTTTTCAAGCTTGGAGTGAAAGTGTTCGGCAAAAGAAGGAGGAAGAAGAAAAGCGAATTGCGGAAGATCAAGCAGCTAAAGATCGATATTGGAAGATTCCCATTTGCTATGATGATGACGAGGACTATACCATTGCAATCACACCTGTTTTATCAACCAAGGAGCCCGTTGACTCTATCATAATGGAGGATGAGCATCTTGACGCTATTCCGGCAACGGAATCGAACGAAATAATAAAGTCTAGTGTTGAGAACCTTATTCTGATCCCAAGTGAGTCCGAGGGTATTCCTGACAGTGTGTGTGATATGCCTCTTTATAACAATCCTACCCCTCTTGAAGCTTTCAAAGAACACTCTGAGATTGTCTTCAATTTCAACGATGATTCTACTTTGAGTGATGACGATTCTCCCTACGGTGAGGATATCGATTATGTCGATGCATCACCTCCCGATGCTGAGATCGTCAGCTTAGAGGTGGTTGAGATTGTTATCCCGAAAGTTGGAGGGATTGACGATGATATTCTTCTAACAATCAAAGACGATATTCTTCGTAAAAAATTGTTGAATGTCAATCTTCTTATTGCTAACATCGAAGCATTAAAAGATAATCGCATTCCATCTTCTGATTTTGTGACCAAGCCTTCCTCCACATCTCTTAACCTTTTCTTGGAGAAGACTAACACCTTTGATAATTCTTTAACCGAATCTGAAACTTTCTGCTTTGATTTAGAAGAGAATAGTAGTGGTAGTACCACTACTCTTTCTGATTATTCTCTTCCGGATTATGAAGCTTTCTATCTTGATGACGATCATATTGAAGAGAAGAGTAGTGGCAGTACCACTACTCATGCTGATTTTTCTTAATATGATTCGTTCATCTTTGATCTTTCGATCGATTCGTTTCCTCCTGCCGATAGGAGTGACTTTTATCATGAGGAGTTCGCCGATGAACTCACTCACATCATATCTCCACCGGAGTATGATTGCTTCTATTTTAAGAGTGAGCCCGATCCGGGTGAGTTGACTAGTATTGTTGACTCCGGGATTCGTGAGAACGTTCTTCCTACAACAAATGTGAATTTACCATTTGAGGATGCCCAATCTCCTCTCTTGGCATATGTTGTATGGATCTTTCTTTCTTTACTATTGGATCGATTTACTGAATAGATCTAAACCTTTAGCTTGCAAAGAGTTTGCTCCTTTAGATAATTCTAAAGCAACAATATTGAAACACTGAGTGAACACTATTGATTATGCGGAATCTAATCAATAATGCTAAGAAGAACAATAATAAATACCACAAAAGAACTTTTATATTAAACTTTGAATCTGCCTAGGTTACAGATTACAAACTATGATTACTATTCGATCTCTATGATCTTGTGTAGAACTATGTCTACTAACTATGCCTAGGGTTCCTTTTATAGACTAAGGAAACCCTAATGGGCTTTACAAAATGCGTATAAAGATAATGCATATCATTTCCTAAGATATCTCATGCATATCTTTAACTCTAACTAATTTCTGCGTAAGCAGACTTAACTATTACATAAGCAGTATTAACTATTTAACACTACCAGTACTAACTATGATAAACCTTCTACCAGTACTAACTATGATACTAACAGAATTAAGTCTGTTATACAAAACTCCTAACACTATGAAAACATCAACAGTCTTTATGATACGTTTGTTCCTCAAACGGAACTTTCTCCTGAACAAGAATATTTTTTAGATCCTTCTATTTCTTTTGAATTTGAGTCAAGCAAAGAGATGTCGGATTTACCAACTCCAGAAATGCCAAAAGAAAGTAAATTGTTAAAAATATTTGATTAAATGGATGAAGCAATTCTTGCATTGCGGAAGAATATTGATATCACTCTTTTAAAAGATAATAAAAGAAGATGGATATCTCATAGTCAAAATACATTGAGACAATTTTACAAAACTAATGTAATTTCGATGTCAATTTCTTTGATGAAGAGTTCAAAAGAACTTCAACAAGAACTTACTGAAGAATTTCAGGAGATGTTAAATAATTTTGAGTCAATGGAAATAAAAGTTGATAGAACATCATAGAAAAATGAAATTTTGCAAAATAAGATTGATCAACTCTTGGAAGCAAA
>BQNB010150611.1:0-12212 GCA_026074375.1 Tanacetum coccineum
CCTTATTTGTTTACTTCCTCATAGGTTCATACGGGTTTGGGTAAGTACTGTCAAACGAAGGTTTTACTTTCGCATTTGTGTATATACCGTTGTGACCCATTGCACTTTACCCGTCAGTTACCATCTCTGCAAATGTCTCAACTTCTTTCTTCAGGCTAGAGTCATTCACAACCGTAGTCTTGAGTGGTTAAAGATCAAGGAAGCTGTAGAAAAAACGAGAGATGTAGCAGTTTTAGAAGTAGATGAAGTTGGCGAGGTGACATGCTTGGAACTTCTAAAAGCTCTTGAGCTGAGCCGATGACTTTATCTGATGAAATACATTTTACCTATGTTGCATTTTACAGTTTTGTTTATTGATTATTGCATTCTGAGTCACAGATAGTAGGTTCTGACAGTTTTGGCGTTGGGGTATAGTGGAAATAATTATGATATTATACAGTCAAATAATCTGTTTTGGAAATCAGTTTAGGAGTAGCTGAAAATGTTTCCGATTTTAGGTTTCACATTTTCATGTGAATCCATAATTAACTGCTTCTATTATTCACAACTTTTAATAACAAAAGCATGTCATACTATCATACAGCATCATCGTATTCAAGATGCAATACAAAACGCCACCGTGTATTTTATTTGTTGCTCTATGTATGTTTAGGGTAATTTGGTCATAGATTAATAATAGAAGATGACTCGCTTATGTAGTTACGCACATGGATCTCCCTTACTAGAAAACTCGAGTGCATTTAAGACCTAAACAGCTGCAGAAAAGACATCTGCTGCTCTTGGCAATATCCTGATGTTGGATCTTGTCATCAAAAATGAAGACCATCTTCCATGTCGTTATCTCCAATGGCATGGCAATTCTGCAAACTTATTATTAGCAGACAAAATGGCAACTGCAAATCAGGATACATTAGAAGATGCCTTTGACTCAGCTATTAAGAGATGTATACCAAGGGTAATACGGGCACTTCAAAAAGATAGAGGAATCTTCAGTCAATAGCAGAATGAGCACTGGTGATTCAAAAAAAGGCATCATCTAATGCATGATTTGAAGTTGCCATTTTGTCTGCTAATAATAAGTTTGCAGAATTGCCACGCCATTTGAGATAACGACATGGAAGTCTGTCTTCATTTCTGATGACAAGAGCCAACATCAGGATTTTGCCAAAAGCAGCTGATGTCTTTTCTGCAGCTTTTTAGGTCTTAAATGCACTCGAGTTTTCCAGTAAGGGAGATCCATATGCGTAACTGCAGAAGCGAGTCATCTTCTATTATTAATCTATGACCAAATCACCCTAAACATACATAGAGCAATACATAAAATACTCGGTGGCGTTTGGTATTGTATCTTGAATACGATGATGCTATATGATAGTATGATTCAGATAATCAGCTATACTTAAACTAGTTGTAGGAGATAGTATTGCATGTGCTTTTGTTATTAAAAGTTGTGAATAATAGAAGCAGTTAATTAAGGATTCACATGAAAATGTGAAACCTAAAATCAGAAACATTTCGAACTACTCCTAAACTGATTTCCAAAAATGATTATTTGACTGTATAATATCAGAATTAATTCCACTGTACCCCAACGCCAGAACGGTCAAAACCTACTATATGTGTGACAGAGAATGCAAGAATCAAAAAAAGAAAAACTGTAAAATGCAATGTAGTTAAAATGTACTTCATCAGATAAAGGCACTCAAGAGCTTCTTGAAGTTTCGAGCATGTCATTTCACCAACTTCATTTGCTTCAGAAACTGTTGTCTCTCTTGCTTTTTCTGCAGCTTCCTTGATCTTTAACCACTCAGGACTATAGTTGTGAATGACTCTAGCCTGCAGAAGTTAAAAATGGAGTAAGAAGTTGAGACGTTTGCAGAGATGGTAATTCATGTAAAAAGAAATTTTGAAGGTATAATAACTTATGACTTACTAACCAACCAAAGCCAATTAGTCAATTCACAGCCAAGCCGCTCTAATTGTGTAGCCATTATATAAGATGTTATTTTGATAACTATTGCTGCTTCCTTGGGGAGAAATTCTCCACTTTCCTTGATGTTGAATAGTGCAAAAAACACAACCCCCCTGAATTCAAAGTCACCTATATAAAGTGTACTTAAATGTGGTTATCATTTCAAGCTCTAATATATGCTTCCTTCACTATTCAAGTCTTTTAATAAGTTTGATATTCCTAAGCCTGACTCAGAAGAATTTTTTACCCTAACTGAAGAAAGCACATATTAGATTCACATTAGCCTAATGATATCCTTTGGATGCAAACTTCCAATCATAGATGAAATACAATAAAAACAAAATTCCTACAGTCTTACCTCTAAAGCTTTAGTATCATCCCCGGGATGTTCATTGCTACTACTATGTTCCGTTTGGTGAAGTGAAAAAAGCGTTTCCCAAGAGAAGGAGCTTGACTCAATATTCAACATAGCAGTCTTACCAAGTCTTTCCGACAAACTGATCTCTGCAACTTGCTCAAATGGAGGATAGGTTTTTGATGCCAAGCTTAAATCCCTTGCACTGAATACCAATCACCACAATTACAGATCAAGAAATAAAACACAAGCTTAAATCCCCTGCACTGAATACCATACCGATGCAACTATTTCACATCCAAATAACATAAGGTTTAAATTAAAGAGAGTAGCATAAGTAGTTAAAGACATAAATTTAATATAAACGTCGATACAATATGAAACGTAATAGACATTGAAAAAGATAACTTGTTAACAAATAACAATATAATAATCGAATAAAATAATCAAGAACCTAATTGTTTATAAAAAAATATATAATTCACAAATCAACTTTTTTTATATAAAGCAGTAGAGATACATACTATTAAATGAGCGGTTTCAACATTAAATGTTTGTAACACCTTGACCTATTAAATGGGTGGTTTCAACATTAACTTAATGACCATGATTATGGTCATGTAACCACTATCCAGAAAATCACAAAATATTCTGACACTGAGTGTTCGAAATCCCCTAAAGAAAATATGTTCCCTGAGCTCCTTACTCAAAAGGAATCCTCCCGCGCCCAAGGAATATTTTCATCAAAACCACTTTGTGTCATATACGTCCGCGTGATCCTTCCCAATCCACCTCTACTAAGGAAAAGTACCTCTGCTTTATGCCTGGCGCAAAGAGAGAACGAAATACCAAGTTTCGACAAATCTAGGAAAATATCGCCTATTGAATAGTAAGATTCCCTTTCCACGTACGAAACCTCCTTTCGTAAATTCCAAATTGCCTCTACTTTCGTAAAATCCAAGAAATGTTTTACTTTCGTAAATTATTAGCTACGAAACCTAATAAAAACCTATCAATCTGAAAGCTATTTGAGTGTTATGAAAGCTTAACTATGTTACGAAAGCTAAGAAATCACTTATGTATGGCAGTTACGAAACCAAAACTATGATACGAAAGCTCAAAACTGAAATACGAAGGTTATTTTCTCGCCTAAAAATAGTTACCGAAACCTATTTCTGGCTTACGAAAGCTATCAAATCCATATTTTTCGATCAAATTCAATCTTAAACACGTATTTTTCGTAAACTAGATATTAAATCTAGAATTTGATGATTACGAAAGCTATATTTCTGCGTTTTAAGATCAAAAACACATCAAATCATAAATCTAATCAAGAATCATCCTTACGAAACCTACTGTTCATCGATACAAAACCTTGTTGATTGAAAATTCTTACGGTTAAGCTCGATTTAATTCACGAAACACACACTAGATCTCTCCCGGTGATAGATACCACTTTTTATATGTCATATTTGCATAGTAGTAATCATACGAAAGTGTTAGAATAGAGGAGAGGAGCTAGAGAGTATTTTTCATCATTTTATAAGTTAGGAAAATAGAAATGGGAGGGAGAAGTGAATTACAAAATGTAAAAACTTGTATAAATACCCCTCCTAGATGGGTATTTATACTTATGGCTAATCCTATTCTATTTTCCTAACTGTAGTCAAATCTTGGTCAACTTTACTTAACTTTGATCAAGATAGACTTTATTACATTATAATTATTAATAAAACTATAAACTATACAAAGACCAATTCACTTTAATAATAAACACTTTTCTTATTCCTAACAGATAACATTCGAAAAAATTAGAGTAACATTGAGAATAAAGTGTGTCTTTTAGTGAGAGAAGTTGTAAAGAATTTTTTCGTTGTGTGTTTGTGTGTGAAATCATAGAGAAGGATATGAACAAAATTGACACAAGTAAATTAATAATGTGTGTTTTTAATACACTTAGTGATACGACCCTTGCGGATAGTATCGGGATAGGGCACCACTTTTAGCGGGTGCTAGCTCCGTCAGAAAAGAGAAGAGAAGATTAGAGAATTGTTTTGATCTTTAAACTTGATTGATTGATTATAATGAAAGAGTACTAGAGTATTTATAATAGGTAAATGGGCAATGGCCTATTATGGGCTATTATGAATTTCCTAAACAAATTGTCAAACACATTGAATACGAAGACATTCCTAAACAATGACTTTCCTAATACGACATAAAGAATTCCTAAATAAATAGTAAAACATACAAACATTCCTAAACTGAGGACGTAACATTCCTCACTCCTTCGAAACCACTTTTCCCTCAAGATGTCGTCTAAAAAAAATCTTGATTCCGGGATCCCATATTCTTTTATGAGCAAAAGAACCCGTCTTCCACTTCTGCAGCCAACACTCTTTTTCCTCTTCCGCCTTCCGCTGTCTTGGACATAACACAACATCCTTCTTCCGCCTTTCGCTGCCCAGGGCGTAACACTAAACACTTCACGACTCTTCTCGCCGGAAACACCTCTTCCCTCAAACACCCTAATCACAAACTCTCGCTTAAACCCAAATTTATTTCAGCTAAACTATCATCAAATTCACCACCTCCATCCTTGAGTACCGATATCACTCTATTTAACTCATCCTCGTCAACACCAAGCGCTTCACCACTACCCACTACAACCTCTTCGATATTTTCTTTATTTTCTAAAAATTTGCCAAACTTGCTACGAACTTCCATACTTTCCACATTACTCTTACCAATATCGAAAACACCATCTATCGCGCTACTAACCTCATCAACACCAATATCTGCATCAACCTTTTTCACTTCTTGTTTATCATTCACGTTACTGTCTTTTTGATCACCAACAGTATTATCGACTGCTAGATTATGTTCGTCCTCAAAACGAGCCTCGGTGATAAGGGCTCTGAAAGAAAAGGCTTCTCCCAAAGTTGTAGGAGTCGACCTCAACAGTTCCAAAAGTTGTAGGTTCATGAAGCGTGCTTCCGTTACACGGGCTATTGAAAAAACATCATCTAAAGTTGTAGGTTCGTGAGATATGGCCGTTTTACGGAAACTAGTCAATTTTGGAACATCGTTTGGAAAAGGAGTTTAACTGTACTTAAATATGAGAATTCTAAGCATCAAACTTATTCTAGTATTTGGCCACCGTACCCCTTTGCAAGAGCTTGGATAGTGCGTCTTCCGCGTTTCGATCGCTGCCACCTGACGCCATGAACAGTAAGAAATAATTTTTTGTTTTGTATTTGGTTTTTTTGTGGAACCTTAAATCAGAAGCCCTCTCAACGAAAGCTCTCAATGAAAGCACCAGTTGATACGACCCTTACAGATAGTATCGGGATAGGGCACCACTTTTAGCGGGTGCTAGCTCTGTCAGAAAAGAGAAGAGAAGATTAGAGAATTGTTTTGAACTTTAAACTTGATTGATTGATTATAATGAAAGAGTACAAGAGTATTTATAATAGTTAAATGGGCCATGGGCCTTATTATGGGCTATTATGAATTTCCTAAACAAATAGTCAAACATACAAACATTCCTAAACTGAGGGCGTAACACTTAGGGCCTGTTTGTTTAATTTTATTATTAAATCCTGTAAAATTAAAGTGTATGTCCGTAATGTTTGTAGATTGATATATGACTGTTTGTTTTGTGTGCTGAATATAGTGTCAAAATTAAAGAAAATTACTTTTATACTTTAAAAACAAGTTACGTGGGATTATAGGTGAAGAAGTGGGATGATAAATATGTAAAATTTGATTTATGTCATGGATTTAATATGGAGACTCTTCCTCTCCTAGCTTTTCCTAAGAAGTCATTTGTTAATTTTAAGCACAAAACAAACAAGTCTTTAGTGACTTAATTAATTTACCTATTTTTCAATCAAGACTCTTTATGTCTTTATTAAACATTACCTTAGGAATTTTGGCAACTTCAGTCCCTGCAGTTTTGAGTGATAGATAACAGAAAAGCAAATGTATTTCCCTAGTCAGTGACGAATAATTTATTCATTTAAGCATAAAATCTCTATGACGAACAAGTTTTCTCACTAAAAGCTAAATAGTAACAAAAGATGCATCCGTCACTAAATTTCATGATTATAAGGTCATTTTAGTGACGAAAATAAATATTGTCACTAAGTTTCCGTCACTAGAGGCAGTTTTTTTTTAGTGACATGAAGTTTGCAAACTTAGCGAAATTTACTCATGCCTTGCAGTAAATCTTAACCCCTTAAAAAGGACTTTGAACCTTTTTTTAAAGATATAAGAACCCCCTTATCATTTTCTGACCCCTTCACTTTTCCAACCACCAAATCCGCTTCATTAATATAGGTGTGTGTGTTTTTAGCTCTATGCACAAAATTGTAGTCAACAAGTTGGTATACCCGCGCTCCGCTGCGGGACAATTAGCAGAGGAGCGCGGGGTTTGAGAAAACTTAAAGTTAACTCTTAATTTTTAGACCACCGTATTATATAAAATCATAACTCAGTTTTGAAAACATCAAAAGAAAAAAAAATTGGGGCGATGGGTAGGGATTAATAACTTTCCAGCCCAATTTGGATACTCATCTCTACACAGCTCATCTTAATGTCTTCAAGTTCCTACACCAAGCCTAGCACTCCATAATTGAACCAACAACCTAATAGTAGTTGTCCACATACCTACTTGTAAATCAACTTCTAAGTTACGTGCAACATATGCACTTGGTATTAAACACTCCAAAAAATATAAGTAAAAAATCTAAAGTGCTAGACGGCATAGACTGCATTAAGAATTGACAACCAAGTTTGGACAACACACAGGTACCTAAACTGAAATTTTGCATTCAGATACACAATATTACACAATTATATGAGCACAACAAAAAGCACTTATACATTATTCCTATCAGCAACAGCTTCAACCTTTTATACCTCATTCCTATTATTAGACAGCACAGATCAACTTATTGCCTAGAAACAAACACATAATAACTCTTGACGTGATTGTTTATGTAACACCCTCAATTTAGCTCGGTCAGCGGAAGGGTCAAATGGTGTTACTTAATAGCACAATAACTCAAATCATAGAAAACGACTCGAAAAGAGACGTTTTAGGAAAATTTCATTCATTCGAATAATAAAAAGTTTACATCACGGTCCCCAATTAAGTTTTACAACATCATACAATATTTTACAAAACGTTTTCGAATGAATAATTAATTAGCGGGCCTTCATATCTCCATCAATCCGAATTACCTTCAAGGACCTGAGATAAAACATGCTAAAAGTCAATCAGTTTTTGAATAAAACATCAAAAGAAAAAAAAATTGGGGCGATGGGTAGGGATTAATAACTTTCCAGCCCAATTTGGATCTATCTTCACTCAGCTCATTTATGTCTTCAAGTTCCTTTACTACCAAGCTAAGCACTCCATATATTGAACCAACAACCTAATAGGTAGGTTTGTCACATACCTACTTGTAAATCAATCATTCCTAAGTTACGAGCACATATGACTTGGTATTAAACACTCCAAAAAATATAAGTAAAAAATCTAAAGTGCTAGACGGCATAGACTGCATTAAGAATTGACAACCAAGTTTGGACAACACACAGGTACCTAAACTGAAATTTTGCATTCAGATACACAATATTACACAATTATATGAGCACAACAAAAAGCACTTATACATTATTCCTATCAGCAACAGCTTCAAACTTTGTATAACCTCATTCTATATTAGACAGCACAGATCTACAATATTTGCCTAGAAAACAAACACATAATAACTCTTGAGTGATGTTGCTTAATTGGAAGAGCTCTGTCATCACCCGAGGAAAAAACCATGATAGAAAATGCTTTATGATTCATAGTCTGAAAACTACTTATCGAAAGCAAATCTGTTTCATCTAGACTAAAAGGATAAGCTTAAATATGTTTAATTATCTCAAACACTAGAAGTGATTCATCGTTATTCTTATTTGAACTAAATATAAAATGACATCTTTTCAAATTTTATAACTGGAACTTTTGTCATCCTAAAACTGGTAAAAAGTGATAAAAATACAGAGCCAGGAACTCAACCTAATGTAACCCAAATTCAGTTAATTCTCCTTTCAACTTCTCACTTTTGTTAATCCAGGCCAGACTTCGCACACCCCCATTTAAAGTTTACATTGTTCGGATTCAGAATATTCAACTAAATGCAAAAGGTAGCCATAGCCAAGTAGCCAACACAACCACATACACAACACACGACCAAATGAAAGTAGAATTAGTAATAGGTCAAATATTATAGAAAAATCAAGGTCCTTGTAACAACTGTAAGGATTCCCACACGTTCCAAGTAAATAATTCCAGCAACCAGTCAGGTCTGCATATGGAATGAAGAGAGACATAATTGGAATTGCCTCTTACCTCTTCCTACCACAACTTTCTCTAGATAATTAAGCGTATGTTAAACCATGTAAAAAAAGAAGTCCAAAACCACTAAAGCATAAATTGACACAGATGGTATTAAAGCAGTAAGTTTAATTCAGTTTTTGTGACAGTCCTATTTGTTGGGTTTTAACAACTATTAACCATTAAAGATCACGAGTACGCAGCGCAAAGATCATAAACACGTATAGAATATGTGATTAACAAAGGGATCAAGAAGTGTGTACCTTTTAGCAATAAATGAAATCACCTTCTTGAATATACGCATGTGTATAAATAGAATACCATGCAAACTAATAAAGTTATCAAAGTAGATAACCTCTATGGTGTGAATACACTACAAGTCACTGAGATACGCTAGGATGCTAGTCCTTTCTTCACGAATAAAACAACTCAACACGATGTTCTTGTTTTGAATTTTATCGTCACACGATAGTACTGCTAGCACTTAGTTTTCCACTAGCAGTAGGCAGTACTAAGTTGGTTTACTATTTTTTTCACTAGCAGTACTAAGTAGTTAGTACTGCTAGCACTAAGTAGTTAGTACTGCTAGCAGTACTATAGTAAGTTAGACTGCTTGCACGCAAGTGCGGGCAAAGTACTATGTTCCCGTAAGTTGGTTTACTATTTTTCCGACTAGCAGTACGTAGTTGTTGGTACTGATAGCACGAAGTAGTTTAGTTGAATGCTTCAGCAGTTCTACTTGTAACTATTGAAAACAGTTGTGATGTTGGTGTTAAACCAATTTAAACTGTTAACTGTCATCTGATCTGTTTTATTGACAGATTTATTAGTCTCATAAAACGGTACGAAAATATATATATACAATTCCTTCATTGTTCTTGATTTATGATCTTGTGTCGGTCTAGTTAGAACTTAATGTCTACTACATCCGTATTTTATCACCCGATAGAGATTTCGTGCAACCCTCAACCATTGATAGGGTCGAAATTACTTTATACGGAAAAGGGACTTTTACACGATTTAAGCGAGTTATCAAGGATTATCAATCAGACCCAAAATAACAAATCAGTTTACATTTATATCACTGTATATGTGATTAACACTATTCATTTGGCTATATAAAATTAACTTATTGCTTAAGGATACCATTTACAAAAAGTGATCAGACATTTTAAATGGCTAATAAGGAGGATAACTATTCTTTTATAAAAAGATAATGAGAAGCTTATAATCTTTTTTTGGGCTACTTGACCTTATGTGACAGATCACATATTCCAAAAGAGTATTACGATTTCTTTGTTTCAACAAAGTATATGGTTCATGTAGATTTGAGTAGGCAATAACAAAAAAGCACAAATGTTGCAACTGTATGCACAACATAAGATTCAACTGAAATTGTTGTCCACACCTATGAGCATAACATGTTTGTTCTTGATGTGTAGTAGCACTGCATTTATAAGACTTCCTACTTATAGCAATGCACATGAAGATGAAAATGATGTATATGTGAAGGCTAAATTTGGAAGATCACCTGATGAAATGAAATATGTGGCTAGCAATGTTGATACCAGTTGTAAGAACAAAACCCACTTGAAACCATGAATTTGCACCGAAGAAAAGCAAATGGTTAACTTCTGCAAAGAATTCAGTGTGTTATTACCATAAGCTTCAACTATTAAGGGATTTTTAGAACCCTGTTGTTCACTACCTTGACTAACATGTGACTTAGTAAAAGTGTGACCGTTTATCGCTGTCCTAATACCCTAAAAAATGACAAAATATGAAAATATACTGAGCAACGTTAATAATTTCTAAGCATCACGATGGAAACACCTATTCTTAAACAAAAAATTTACTAAAGCAACTTCATTAAGAATAACACACACTTGCTGCTTATGGATATACCTCTTTAAGAGTAATTTTTAGACTCACACATTATGCAATTTCTAATGGAATGGTTAATATTCAACATAAATTCCAACATTTAAGTATTAAGAGATGGATCAGCAAACCAAGTATTAGGTGCTGTTTGTTTATTAAGAGGCTCTGAATCTGAATCTGAATCTGAGGCGTAAATGTCTGAATCTGAATGAAATAATATTGTTTGTTTTTTTGTAAAAAAAAGTGTCTGAATGAGAATAATATATAACATTTTCATTCTTATGATACATAAACGATTATACACATTAAATAGAACAATTGAGTCATCGAACTAACACGGCCTAACAACATATAAATAAGTTGTGTTAAAACAAAACATTTAAGTATATTGTGTCGTACTTTAATCTCGTAAATTAATCATATATTTTTGGTATGTTATATTCTCATGTTGTTAAATATCTTTGCCATTATCACTATCAATTAATTTACGATGATAAATAGAACAATTAAGTCATCGAACTAATACGACTTAGCAACATATATTTTAATTGTCATGTAATAATTAAAATATTTTTGAAAAAAAATTCAAGTTAATACTCAAAATATGCATGCTATTATTTGATTGAAAAAAATTAGTTATATATTATTTTAGTTGAAATACTCTTATGTTAAGTTTGAGCATTTTTTTATCATCATCATGTTATCATATTTAATATTTTTTATTTTGAAAAAAAACAACATAATTCTCTCTAAAACGTATTATCAATACGAATGGAAAAGACGAGAAAACATATAACATAAAACAAAAAAAAGGAACCAAAGAAAAAAAAAGTAAAAAAAAAAGCTAAATGAAAGAAAGCAAAGAAAAGGAAGAAAAGAGAAAACACATTAGCAATCCTAACACTACAGGGTGTTTGTTTTAGCTTTTTACACTAATTGTTATTTAATTTTCATGGATAGAGTATCAATTTTTGCCAAATACCTGATTCAGTTGCTAAAAATTTCTCTTGGAGCAGGATAAAACTACTCTGATAATCAGCCTGCAGACTGCCTTTCGAGCTAAAATTAAAAAAAATCCCATATAAGTTTTAAGTGTGAAATAGATATTAGATAAACTCAGATGAAGGTGCTAGCATGTAGGATAAAGACTCGAGAGATGCTAAATCATATATCCAAATACTGGTTTTTTTAATCGCTATATTGTTAAACGGTTTTTTTATTTATTACTTTCTATACAACCACTAAATAAAATGAAGTACTAACTTGTCGACGTGTTTACATCACTAAGCCACTTTAACCTTGAAACAATCACTCGGTTTAGCGGTAGCCAGTCAGAGAGGTCGTATAATCGAGCGAGTTGGGAGGTCGACTAAAGACGACCTGAGGAAATTGATAAACGTTCGCTGAAAATAGAATACAGTCCTAATAAAACAGCTCTTCTAGAGTTACGTACCGGGCTTTGGCTTCCACGCCCATTTCTGTTGCGAGTAATGCTCCTGCTATGACTTCTGGTGCCATATGTTCAATTCCACACTCACTAGGTCTGCTAGGGTATGGTTTGACGATCTTCCTCCTGAATCCATAGACAGCTATGATGACTTAAAAGAGGC
>BQNB010150613.1:0-16010 GCA_026074375.1 Tanacetum coccineum
AACTAGCTACAAGCAAACACAAAACAACACAAGCAACAAACATATACACATGTTCAAGTCTAATATGGGTTAGCTTACCATTTGGAAACTTAGAGACATAGATTAGTACAAATATGGATTATTGTGACTTTGTACATTCATATATATATATATATTAACATTGTATATGTATAGTTATTCATGACTCTAATTACTTTTTGTTGAGCATGATAGAAATGATAAACACACAAGCAAAACACATATTATTGAGTCACACATAAGTTTAACAAAAGTTTAACATTTAGGGTTACAACCATATTGAATACTTTTAAATTATTCTACTTCTTAAGATTATCCTTCGACCATTCCTTCCCTATGTCATTCTTAATGACGCAACTCATGTTGGTAGCAACGGCTAGCATGAGTTTTATTGCCTTATTAATTGATGAGAACATATCGCTATTTTCCTCTCTAAGGTCTTTGACTGAGTTGATCATTTCTATTGTGTTTTCACAACAAATAAAATATCCACGCTCAATGTGATTTGGGCTTAGGAGATTCCCTATCTTATCCTAAATTTTATCTTCCTCGATCCCTCTTATTAGAGGAGGGGGAACCCTAGTGTTGTCAATCCTAGTTCTTATTTTCACACTTGGATTTTGAGGAACGACCATACTATCACCTATCTTCTTCATCATTAAGGTACAATTCCTCTTGTGAGTCATTACTTGAGTTTTCAAGCATCTTACTATCAAGCACACTGTTAGCCAATTTGGTTGTCTGGAAGCACCATTCTTTTCCTTTGAATTTAAAAGTGTTACTTTCTTCTTTTTCTTGCTAGATCTTTCTTGAGATGATTTGAGATTTGTGTTTTAAATCCTTTTAAACATGATTATGTTCTTTGAAGTTTGATGGTTAAGCACTTTATTATATGGATATTAGATCTAATCTATGACATATGTACTTATTATTCTTGTTTGAGAATTGTGCTTTGTTTGATGTTTTAGTTTAGATTGAATGGTTCAATTTACACAAACTAGCTCCCACAATTATGCATGCATGCACCATATGCATGATATTTTCATTGTGGTTTATTGTGTAAAGATCCTTAATCACCATTTTAGATTTTCAGAAATGATAACTTTATTTTCATTGCGTTACAAGGAAAATACTTAGGATCTCAAATGAGTGGTCCAAGTTAACAAACCCAATTCAATGTGTATTTTAATCCCTTTTGGATATTTTACACATGTTGGACACATAATCCATTATACAATAGCAAAGTGTTGCTAAGTATAATATCTCACAATTATAGTCGATGTGTTGTGTCAACACTGATAATTATGGTGAATTAATTCCATAGTTTCTCGGACGAGATAACTATATTATCATGTTTAATCTTTGTGTATTTTAGTATGTTATGCAATACCATACTTAATTTAATTTCAAAAGAATTCTCTTTAACTACTTGAGTAGTTTTTATTTTTGCATGAAGTTCTTTTCTTTTCTTTTCTATCCTAATAAACATAGCATGCAATCAACGCAAAATGAACAAGTTGACACAAATGCAACATTTTCAACACAATGGTGAGTTGCAATCCAAGGTGATTTTGTCAATGAATTTGTCTATTAATCTTTCATGTCTATCATGGGGAATAGAGCATGCAATGTTGCGAATAGGTCGATTTTACATATTTAAATATGTGAGGCGATGATTACCATAATATTGACAAGATGTAGATCAAATTTTTTGTTCATGGCACATAATTTTGACATATAGAATCCGAGATAATGTCAACCATAGTTTGAATAATGTATTAACATGTATCCTTCATCTCGTTAAAACAACAATGTTGCTTAATTTCCACGCCTTTCAAATAAGTCCTAGCACATAGCACATAAGCTCTAAGATCACAATTATCTCTAATAGGGTATGCAAATGACTTGTAGTCATTTACCCGTACTCTTGACCCCTCACTCACTCAAATCATTATCCTATGGTGCATGTCAACCATGAACAACCTCAACTAGACTCGTGCAATTTAGACTTTGGAATATGTCATGCGAAAATCCTAAGCTTGTTTAGTCTTCGGCCTAAGTGTGCTCTCATTCAACTCACCAATTACTTGTTCTATTTGGTGACCTCTAGCTTCTTTGACACTTTTAGGATAGCCTTCATCCGAAACATTAACTTGTAATGACAGCGACCCATTGAGATCTTGAACTATAGGTTCATTGATCCTATCATCTTTTACCGAAGGAGATGACTTGGGCTTGGGCAAGCTCTCATCAAAGGTAACTTTAAGAGATTCCTTAATTCTCATTGTTTCCTTGTTAAGCACTATGTATGCTTAACTAGTTTTAGGGTATCCTAAAAAGACATATTTATACGACTTTGGGTCAAACTTGGTGAGATGTACTTTAGTGTTAAGTATAAATGCTTTACAAACAATGACCCTAAAGTACTCTAATGACGGCTTCCTATATCTAAGGATTTTGTAAGGTATTTTATTAATGAATTTTCTAATATAAACCTTATTAAATATGTAAGTTGCCGTATCTACTGCATGACACCAAAACTTTTTGTGGAATGTATTACTCGTCTAACATAGCACGACTTATCTTTCTTAACTTGCGATGTGGTCTTTCAACAATCTTACTCGATTAAGAAGTGAATGGGCCTGACAAGTTATAAGACATTTTATGTTGTTCACAAAAGCTCCCAAATTGCAATTTATCAAATTCACTACTATGATTTGTTACGATTGAAACAATAGAACACTCATGTAGGTTTACGAGCTTTTCACATAAGATTTTAAACTTATCTAAGACATCATCCTTAGACTCTACAAACACAACTCAAGTGTAGTTTGAGTGATCATCCACAATTATTAAAGTATAGAGTTTACCTCCATAACTTTGAATTAATGATGGACCAAACAAATCTAAGTGTAACAAGTCTAAAACCCTAGCAGTTGACACTTCATTCCTAGTATTATTGTTTGCATTACCTTGACTCCCTAAACCACACATATCATAAAAGTGTCTTTCAAAACTCAAATTTTGTAGGTTCCTTACTAGCTCGTTGGAAGCTAAGTTTTGAACTAACCGCATATTGGCGTGACCTAACCTCCTATGCAAAAGCTTGAGTTATCCACCACGGATGCAAGATAAATTTTTTGTTTGGAGTTATCTTCCAAATTGCACGTATATAGACCATTTCTCCTATGTCTTTTAGCTAGTGTTTTACCATTTTTACTAATAGTACAATCTACTTTAGTAAAGCTGACTGCACAATCATCATCATCATATAATTGATCTATGCTAATCAAGTTAAAAGCTAGACCACTAACATGCTCAACATTAGTAAATGTAATAGAGTCATGAGTAATATTACCTCCACCGACGACCTTGCCATTTAGGTTGCTCCCAAATACGATATGTCTACCATCATACGCCTTGTACGAAGTAAACAATATTCTATTCTCGGTCATGTGCTTAGTGCAACCACTATCCACAATCCAATCATCTAGTAGCAGATCACATTTAAGAAACACCTACAAGCAAATATGAATTCAAGGTCATGGTACCTATTTTTTCTTGGGTCCATTGTGTTTAGCAAATATGGTGCGCAAGTTAACCATTATTGGGTCTTGAAGTAATGCACATAGTTTATTTAGGTCGTACCTCGAGAACGCGGACCAAAGATTGTTTTGAAAATCATGAAGGTTTTGAAAGTTTGGTCCAACGCTCGAAGGTGTTTTTTGCCTTTAATTTAAGTAGGAGTTTTCGCTCCTTTGGAAGGTGCTATGTTGATGATACAAAGACCTTTGGTTTTTATATAAGTTTCTTCTTTTCGAAGAATGGTTGTTTTGAAAAGAAGGTCTTCGGTTATATGAGTTTGAAGGTCTCATATTTGGTGTGGGTAAGAGACGTCTATGGCAACTTGAGGTTGAGTGTATCCAAGTACACTATGCGAGCCCGAGCGATATCTTTGGTGTCTTTTTTCCACTCTTCTAATGGGTGCTTGGGAACCTTGAGTGTTTGCAACATGAGTTTGAGGTACTATGGATTTAACAAAGCTAGTTGAAGAGTTTGCATTTTGACTCTCTTTTACAAACACTATTGGTTTGTTTAGACTTATGGAAGTGGTTTTCTTATTTTTTTAGAAAATCCAAGACCTTCCTTATCTTGGGATAATTTTTGACGACTTAACAAGTCGTCCAAAACAACGCTACTTTTTTTTTAATTTTGAAAAATTCAGTGATTCATCTTGAAATCTAGAAACATTGCACTTTAAAGAGTCAACCTATTAAGTGAGTACATCATACTTTTTTCAAGGTTCAACCTCCTATTTATCATTTACAAGTTTCTTTACTTCAAACTCAAGATCATTGATTTTACTTAAGAGTTTTGATTTCTTACTTTCAAGAGATCATTTTTCTTTTAAAAGCTTTTCAAATGTTTTAGTAAAATCCTTGTTAAACCTTAGGAGTTCTTCATTCTCCTTTTGCAAATCGATAATATCTAAATCATTATTAGAAATAGAAGGTTTAGCTTGCACCTCTTGAGAGTCGATCGCCAAAAGACAAGTTGTGTCATTTTGAAGTTCATCCCTATCTTCACTATCACTCCACGCTCTTCCAACAAAGGCCTTGTCCTCCTTGATCTTTGTGCACTCACTAGCAAAGTGGCCCTCTATTTCGCAGTTGTAGAAAACTCTCTTTTGCTTTGAGCTTTCACCGCCTTTGTTCCCAAAGCTATTTCTGCGGCCTTTTCCAAACCTATTACCACCATTTCCAAATTGATTTCCACGTCCGAATCGATTACCTTTGCGGAAGAACTTACAAAGGTTCTTAGCCATCAAATTGAATGCTTTGGCTTCTTCTTTATCTACATCTTCATCACTTTCTCCTTAACTATCGCTATCGTCACTAGTTTGTTCCCTAGTAACTTTAGCTTTTAGAGCAAGAGTCTTGACCTTTTCTTTGGTATTGGTCTTGGAAAGTATGCCATCATTTTCCAAGATCATTTAATAGACCTTAAGGTTTCCGACTAGCTTGTCAAGAGGAAGTGTAGCCAAGTATTTAGCTTCTTTAATGGTCGTCACCTTGGCTCTCCATTTCAATGGTAAAGCACGAAGAAAATTTCTCAAGTAATTCTTGCTAGAGTAGTCCAGATCTAAAGACTTGGGACTAGTTACAATAGCATTAAATCGTGTGAAGCCAATATCAATAGTTTCTCATAGCAGATTGAGAACTTCTCGTATTCTTGAGTGAGAAGATCAATCTTGCAATTCTTAACTTATGAATTGCCTTGGTGAGTGATAATGAGTGTATGCCATATTTATTTGGCGGTTTTACACATGAAGACTCTTTCTTACTCTTTACATGCTAGGGAGTTGTATAAAGTCATCTTGACTTCGTTATTCTTGCCAAGTTGCTTCTTTAGTTCATCCTTGAGAAGTTCATACGACGTCTCCTTCATCAACTTTGTTTCTGAGTCTTCAACTTCGAAGTAGAAATCGTCGTTTTTAATGACTTGCCATAAGTCAATATCTTTGGACTTAATGTAAGTCTTAAAGCGGGATTTTCAGAAGCAAAACCCATCGACCTCTAGCAAATATGGTCTTTGCATAGAGCATCCATCAACATAGTTCTCTTGAGCCATGGATATTTACTCTACTTTTTCAAAAACCGAAGTTAAAATTTTAAATTTTCTTAAAAAGAAGTTTTCAACTTAAAATGACTGTTGGTGCAACATTGACTAGGATATCCTTTATGTTTTAATGATGACAAATAAACGTTCGCAAAAAGTAAAATAACAAATGATAGCAAAAATCCAAAAAATTGGATTTGCAAGTCTGGCGCGCTGAGCATGCGTCAGCGTGCGGCCAGCGCGCCACATGCGAAGTCCATTTTACGAATTTTGCTTTGTCGGCTTTCCTCTTACCTGACACATGTGGAAACTTCAATAAAGGTATGTATATGATATTTGAGCATTTAGGAACACTCCAAATGAGGTTTAGACTTAGAGAGGAGCAAAAACAAATCCTCCCATTTTTCAACAAAATGCCAACTCAAATCTTTTATCAAACGCCTCTAGCCAAGGCCAAAACTTCTTTCTAAACCTAGTATGATCATATTTTCAACATACCATCAAACAAAAGTATTCATTTGACCTTAATCCGGATTTACGTTGTTCCTAATCACGTAACGGGTTTTACTCCCTTATTGGTCAAACTAAGTCAAATGTCACTTTGCGTAAACGCATCCTTTCCCGTTATGGGATATGCTTTACTTGAGATGCAAAGCACTTAGCTTGTTTGCATCAAGATGATTAGTGATCAAATCCATTGTTGATTATCATGGATTAAAGTCTAAATGACTAATTGAGTTTGTGGTATTTGGAGGTTAATCATGCTTTGAGTTTTCTCACCTCCTAACCTATAAATGATTTACAAACTCACACATGTATTCCTCATATGTACAAGATGTCATAGAAACTCCCACACTTTTCCATACAACACTTCCATACCATACTCACTACAACACATCCTTCCTAATCATTTGTTTACCCTTCTTACCCAACAAATGATTATATCCTTCACACACTCTAAACACTTCTTTCTTAAACCATCCCATAATCACATATGCCCACTCTTTCCTATCTTATTGGCAATGTGATTATAAATCCAAATCAATCCTTTGATTTCATCCTAAACATCATCACCTTCATACTTATCATCTTCAAACCTTCTTCAAGCCTAAACTCTTTTTCACACAAACCTTCCCCAAATAATACTCACATGAGACAACTCACATTCCCTTACACAATGTACCCTCTTTGTACTTGTTGTACTTCTTGTTCCCTTCATTCCTAACATAGGATCCTCCACATCCCATCAAAACATTCTCCACCACATACCCACAATTCACCTTCTTCTTTATAAACCATTTGAATTTTACGCACTCACCCTCTCTTAGATTGAAATATAAATGGCAAACAAACACACTTCCCTCTACAACACACTTCACTCTCTAAACAAACATACTTCTCTATCCACCCTTGATCTTGCCACTTCACATATCCAACTTACCTCTTCACCATCTCATCTTTACCCTCCATTTCAAACAAGATCAAGAGGCTTCTTTCCATCCCATCACCATCATATCATGCTAACTCACATACACCTCATCCTTATCTCTTCCTCTTATCTAACATGTTCCTAATACATTTGAAATTTAAATTTCAAATCTTCTCCTTATAACATGCACCCTTTCTCTCCAAGTTTGAAATATTCTAAGAATATTCCCTTGTACCTTAACTAGCCTTTCAAACCATTAGTTGGATCCCAAATAAGCTAGTTACATTTGAGGAATGCCCAAAATACCCTTGTCCGATTACTCTTTTCTATCTTTTTAATATCGAACAAGCAAAAGGCTTTTAATACTTCACAAATGTTTTATCAAATAGCTATTTGAGTTGGTTGACCTTGAGTATAAGAATGATTGAAAGTTCATAGCGTGAAGTACAATTGAGAGTTTAACAAGCATGGGTATTTAAAACGCCAAAGACTTGAAGAAAACGATTTTGAGAATCTGGCGCGCTGACGCGTGGGCAGCGCGCCAGACGCGAAATGTTTTCCAAAAGTTTGGGACTCTTGGCCTATAAATACCCCCCTCTTGGCCTTTGTATTCCTCAACTCTTGCAAACATTCTTTCCTCTCTTTTCTCTTCTCCTATCCTCTAAGTCTAACATCTAAGTGTTCCAAACTTCTCATCTCATCATTCTATTAAAGTGAACACATCTCCGCAAGAGAGCCACACAAGTACCTAATCCATACTTGTATGTTTTGTCAAGGGTCTTCTTTCTTATACCCTTTCTTTAGAATTGAGTCTCTAGGTTAGGTTAGCACTTGATTTATCTATATATCTTTCATTCAATCGAGCTGTAAGAGAAGTTTTGTATTTGAGGGATCAAGCCTGGATGATTGGGGATCTAGTTGGGGTTTGGTAAGCTTCTAAAGATTCCAAGGTGAAGTTCTTAGTGGTCCTATTTGATCTAAGTGATCCTAGAAGTTAAGTCAATCACACACCGGTTTCTTAGGGTGGATTCCAGGGTGCAAAACCATAGGGAAAGTACTTCTTCTTTGTGAAGCAATCGATCTTTGTGCATATCGATGGAGTTAAATTGTAATACAGTTAATAGTCCACCATAAGGATTATACTAGGAATAGTATAGGTGTCGTGGATTCGCAACTGGACGTACGAAAGGACTACCCCCCCTTCCCGATCTGGTGTATATCATGGTCTTTCTCTCTCTCTCTCTATCTCCATCTACTTATTGTTTCTTTGCTAAGTAGATCATCACACCACTCGGTTCCTTCGAGACTTGAAGTTTTATAAACTTCAAAGAAGTCAAGAAAACCGTATTTACCCCTCCCCTTTACGGTTCTACAATTAGTATCAAAGCGGTTTACCCAGGTGTTTAAGCGTTAAAGCCTTCCTAAGAAGTCTTTTTAAGTTGAAAACTTCTTTTTAAAAAAATTGAAATCCTAACTCCGGTTTTTGAAAAATTTGAGTATGATCCATGGCTCAAGAGAACTATTTCGAGGGGTGTTCTATGAAAAGACCACCTTTGCTAGAAGCCGACGGGTTTTGCTTTTGGAAAACCCGCTTTGAGACTTACATTAAGTCCAAAGATATTGACTTGTGGCAAGTCATTCAAAATGGTGACTTTGTTTTCAAGATGAAGATCCGAAAACAAAGATGGACATTGAAACACCATATGAAAATTGAAAGATAATGAGAAAAGACAACTTGGGAAAAATAATGAAGCCAAGATGACTCTTTACAACGCTCTACCACGTAAAGAGTATGAACGAGTTTTTATGTGCAAAACCGACACGGAGGTTTGGCATAGTCTCATTATCACTCATCAAGGCAGTTCACAAATTAAGGATTGCAAGATTGATCTTCTCACTCAAGAATATGAGAAGTTTTCAATCTCGGATGAAGAAATTATTGATAGTGGTTTCACACGGTTCAATGCTATTGTTATTAGTCTAAAATCTTTAGATAAAGACTATTCTAACAAGAACCATGTATGGAAGTTTCTTTGAGCTCTTCCATTGAGATGGCGGCCGAAGGTCATGAAGATTGAAGAATCTAAGGATTTGGCGGAACTTCCTCTTGACGAGCTAATTGACAACCTTAAAGTAGAGTATGAAATGGTCTTAAGAAATGATGGCATAGCTTCTAAGTCACTAACGAAAAGGTTAAGTCTCTAGCTCTCAAAGCTAAAGTTACTAGGGGTCAAACTAGTAATGATAGTGTATGTCAAGATGGAAGTGATGAAGATAAAGATGAAGATGAAGAAGACGAAGAAGAGTTCAACTAAATAGTGAAGAACCTTTGGAAGTTATTCAAGAAAGGTAATAGCTGAAAGAGAAAAATCACTTGGTAATGTGGCGATAGGTTTAATAAGTCATAGTAATAGAGCAAAGGTTTAGAAGCTCTAGAGAACGAAATTTTTAGGTTGTTTAGCAAAACCACTATTCATTCATATTGACCGAGAGCGAAAGGTAAAAAAGGCGTGCGTTGGGGAGCTGGAGTGATTAGTGATTGACAGTGAATCAAATTATGAAGGACACAAATGTCTCATGGCGATCGGTTTGCAAAAGGTAAATCTAAACCCTTCTTATTTTGAAATAATGTTAATGAATTACAAAATAACTATAATGAACTTGTTAAAATAAATTTTGAAATCACTAAAACAAACAAGTCATTGTTAAAAGAAAATTCTATTTTAGAACAAGAAAGAATAAGATTCATTGACAAACTCAATCAACTCAAACTTGAGGTAAAGAAATTTGATAAAGCCAAAGAGGTGGTTGAACCTTGCTTAAGTTGTGGAAAACTTACCCAAGAGTTTGACTCTTTTAAATGCAATGTATCTAAACTTCAAGAAGAGTCATTGAGTTTGTCCCAAGATAAGGAAGGTCTTGGATTTTTGAAAACTAAGAAAAACACTTCCGAGAGTCTAAGAAAACCAATCATGTTTGTAAAAGGGAGTCAAAACAAAAAATCAGGTTTTGATGATTTGTCTAATATCCATTCTAAATCGGTATTTACTCAAACTCGAGTCGACATGGCTAAAGACTTATGATAGGTTACCATACGATAAGCAACAATATTACATCGACCACTCTTACCAAAACCTAATTTGAAACTTTCAACCTCGTACAATCAAAGGCCTCCATTTCAAAATAAACCTAACCTAAACAACCGACCATCTTTTCAAAAGAGAAAGAGTTCTTACAACAACCGAAGGTCTTCACCACATCAACATAACTCATGTCAAATGAGAGAAAACTCCTACCCAAACCAAATTTTTTCTAAAACAAACTTTGGACCAAGATTTAAAAACGAAAATAAGTTTTAATCAAAACATTGGTCAACGTTTTCAAGGTTCGGTCTTGAGAGACTTAGCCCAGACCCAAGGATGTTTACTTGGGAAGTGTCTTATGCTAACACCAATGGACCCAACAACCATTGGGGACCAAGTCTTTGAGTTATATGTTTGTTAGGTATAAGCTTGAATCGGTCTATTAGATTATGGATAGTGGTTGTTCTTAGCTCATGATCAGTAGTAAAAGATTATTTACTTCATATAAGGAGTATGATAGTGTACACTGTAACACCCCCTTATTTGACATATAGCAGCAACTCATCAAAACGTCACCCAAATGAAATACCTCACATGAAACTCCGATAACGTGATGCTATAAGATAAAATGATAAGGTTTTTTATCTTTTTAAGTTTTTCAAAAGCTAGAGGATGATAAATTATGTATAACATAATTGTTCTATAGTGTTTCAATCGACGAATGATATAGACAAATCGCGTGCTTGTATTAAAATCGAGTCTTATAATATTTAAATATATATTTATAAATAATATAAAAATATTACATTTTAAACCTTTGAGAATATGAATATGACAATATATACCCTTGGTATATATATATTTACAAATTTAATCCCTTTATATATGATTTTTAAAACATTTAACACTTAACTTTCAAATATGGCAAAAACATTACCCCTGAATTAACTAGTAGGATAATTACATTTTTGGCCCGAAAGTTTAATAATTTCAAAAGTTACAATATATACTCCTATGCATGAAATGTTTTGCGTTTTTAGTCCAAATTCCATAATCTTTGTATTTTTGAAATCCAAATTCATTTTGCAGCTTATAGCTTATTACTATAAGCTAAAATAAGTAAGTTTTACGAGCTTGAAGCTTATGAAAAGAGCTTATGAGCTTAAAAAATCCAATGGTTCACTTTGGTTAGAAAACCAAACCATGTGGGTTTGTGGTTCAAGGCTTAAACAAGTAGCTTATACATGATCTAATAGAGCTTATTAAGGATTTAAAACAAGACAAGAGCTTATTGAACGAGTAGAAAAGCTTACTAGTACAAAAATGGGTGAAATGGGTTGAAAATGAGTGAAATGAAATCTGAAACTTAGGAGATGGATCAAGGACTTCGTTTCTTCTCTTCTATGGCTTCTACTACAGCTTATTCTTCCTTCTTAACCTTCCTTAGCTTGGCTAGATCATAACTTTAAGATGTTTTGAGTTTAAATTGTGAATTAAAGAAGTATGTATGTGTTCGTATATATATAGTGCAAAAGGAAGAGTAAGGACCAAGTTTACTTGGTGTGGTGGCCAAGGTTTTGGAAGAGTAGGGGACCATGGTGTAGCCAGGTACTAAGGAAGGCTAGGATGGTAGTATTTGTGAGAGTGAAGTGTTTTTGGTGAAGGGTGCGGCATACCAAGGAGGTGACAAGGTTCAACTTGGTGTGCAAGTTTGTTTAAGTAGGTGATTCATGGAGTGCTTGGGTGTTAGGGTGGTGAAAAGGTGCTGAAGGTAGCTAGCAAGGTGGTGAGTCATGGTGGAGTTAGGGTGGTTGCTTGGTTTAAACTTAGTTCGAGCTAGTTAGGGGGTGACGGGTTCATTAGGGTTTTTGGGTTTAGGTTTTAGTTTTTAGGACGAGTAGGGGCTAAAATGGAGGGAAAGAATGTTTAAATATTGTACATTGGAAAGCTTGTACACATGTACTAGAAAGGTTGTATGAAATACCTTAGAAAATTGGAGGGAAAATGGCTAGTTTGAATGTTATGCATTGACGGGTTATACCATAGGCTTAAAGGAGTTGTACTAGAGTTTTAAAGGGAAACATAATTAAAAGCTATGCATTGTAC
Source organism: Tanacetum coccineum (assembly GCA_026074375.1). NCBI lineage: Eukaryota > Viridiplantae > Streptophyta > Magnoliopsida > Asterales > Asteraceae > Tanacetum > Tanacetum coccineum. The sequence continues at coordinate 12,256 of BQNB010150613.1, forward strand.
ATTTGTACACATGCCTTATTAGTTTATACCTTTTGTTTTGTATGTAAACATTACATGTAGTTAGGGTTTTGTTATAAACGTTAACGTATAAAGTCCGTTTTATAATAACGTTTTGAATTGTACGTTAAATAGATAACGTATGGTAAATTGGTGATTAAAACATATTGCTTGACATATTATTATGTTTACTTGACATACATCAACAGTCGATGTAAATTCGACATTGTAGTTGCTGAGCACGTTTACTTTTGTAATTGTAAGTTGTACGTTACATAATAGATGGAAAAAGCAAAAAATCATTCCATGACAAATGGTTGCATCTAATTTTATAGATGATATTACACTGAAGAAAAATGCATCTCTAATTTAATAGATGGATATTTACATAGATGAAAATTGTGGGTTGTTTAAAGTCCACCCAACCATAAGAAATCTCGTCCCGAGATTTTAGTTAGAAGTTAGAGTGGTATTTTGGAAATAGAAAGTGGAAAATACTTGGCACGAATTTTGATCTCTCGTTCCTGAAACGTAAAAATTCTGGTCCCTCTTTTAGAGTTCCATATACTTTGACCTATAAGATACCGACTTTTGTCTCAGTTGCTTGACTTCTCGATCTATAATTTCTATTGGTTCTTCCACAAAGTTGAGTTTGTCATCGAGCCGAAGCTCTTTCATTAGAATGACGAGGGATTCGTCAGATAGGCATTTCTTTAAATTAGAAACGTGGAAAGTATTGTGGACATTACTGAGTTCTTCAGGAAGCGTAAGTGTATATGCCACTGGGCCGACCCTTTTAAGGATCTTAAATGGTCCAATGTACCGGTGGTTAAGCTTTTCTCGTTTTCCAAATTGGATGACACCTTTTTGAGGTGACACTTTCAACATAACACGATCTCCAACTTAGAATTCCAAAGGCTTTCGCCTTACATTGGCCTAACTCCTTTGCCGGTCTCTTGCAGCTTGCAAGCGTTGTCGGATTTTTACTATCATTTCGGTGGATTCATGGATTATCTCTAGTACCGTGAGTTGAACATCTCCAACTTCGGCCCAGCAGACAGGTGATCTGTACTTTTGACCATAAAGTGCCTTGAATGGTGTTGCCTTAATACTTACATGGTAACTGTTATTGTAAGAAAATTCTACCAATGGTAAGTGTCTTTCCCATACTTTTCCAAAATCTATAACACAGGCTCGAAGCATGTCTTTGAGTGTTTGGATGGTTCTTTTACTTTGTCCATCAGTCTAGGGATGATATGTCGTACTCATGTCTAATTGAGTACCCAAAGCATTCTGCATTGACTACCAGAATTTGGATGTGAAATGACTGTCACGATCTGATATGATAGACATCGGCACTCCATGCAGTGAGACTATCTCTTTTATATACAACCTTGTAAGGGTTTCCATACTATCTATTGCTTTAGTGGGGATGAAATGTGCTGATTTGGTAAGGCGGTCTACAATGACCCAAATTGTGTCATGTCCGCTTAATGTTTTGGGTAGTTTTATAACGAAGTCCATCATTATTCTTTCCTATTTCCATGTAGGAATTTCTGGTTATATCAGTAAGCCGGATAGCTTCTGACATTCTGCTTTAACTCTAGAGCATGTTAAACACTTGCCGACATATTCAGCGATAATTCCCTTCATGTTAGGCCACCAATAGAGTTTCTTTACATCCTGATACATCTTGTCAGAACCTAGATGAATGGAATACTTTGATTTATGGGATTCATGCATGATCAAGTCCCTCAAATTACCAAAGAGTGGTAACCAGCTTCGGTTCTTGATACAACGAGTTCCATCAGGACGTACTTTAAATGCTTTGTCCATTCCTCGTAGGTTCTCAGCTTTGATGTTCTCTTCTTTGATTGCCTCAGTTTGGGCTTCGAGATTGTATGGTAATTTTGGGTGAAGGGTGCCCATGACTAATGCCCTAACTCGGAGTGGTTTGATTCGTTCCTTCCGGCTTAAGGAATCTGCTACAACATTTTCCTTTCCAGGATGGTAGCGAATCTCACAATCGTAATCTGCAAGCAATTCTAACCAACGGCGTTGTCTCATGTTCAACTCTTTCTGATCAAGGATATGTTGAAGACTTTTATGATCAGTGAACATGGTACACTTTGTGCCATATAGATAGTGTCTCCAAATTTTAGAGCGAACACCCTCTTACAGCTCCTAAATGAGACGTATGTGGTATAGTTCTCTCATGAGGCGCTTAAGTTGTCGCATGCGACCAAAATGAGCCACGAAATTTGCAAATCAACCACAAGAATCAAACACAAATCCACCCTTGAAGCTCTGATGCCAATTGTAGGATCCCGTTTAACACTTCATAACACGAATCAATCACGAAATCGGAACTAGAAAGGAGAAAGAGAGTGAGTTGAACTTTTAGAGAGAGAAAGAGGAGAGAGAATTGAGAGAGAAAAGAGAAATGAATTATTTTAGAAATGAACAACTTACTTTTTCTAAATAAGAAAAAGCTTATATACCCCGTCACGCTAAAGGTGACACGCGGGATATTTAACTAGGACCCGGGCTCGGGTTTTGCTTGGGATTAAACCCGAAATATATACAATATTAGATTATCTATCGAGCCCGATTCCCGATATTATCCTATTACAACATTAACTAATTAAAGACCGAAGCTCCATCGTAGAGTGACTGAACTTCCTTGTTCGACTCAATAAATTGAGGCTAACATAATTTCTCTTTTATGAGTAATTCCAAGATTATTCTCAGGTGATCTGCGTATTCTTCTTTGTTACGGGAGTAGATAAGAATATCATCGATGAACACTATCATAAATTTATCCAAGTATGGTTTGCATACACGGTTCATAAGATCCATCAATACAACAAGTGTGTTAGTTAACCCAAATGGCATTACTTGAAATTCATAGTGTCCGTACCTCGTTCTGAAAGCAGTCTTGGGAATATCTTCATCCCTTACTCTCAGTTGTTGATAGCCTGATCTTAAGTTGATTTTTGAGTAAACACTCGAACCTTAAAGTTGGTCGAATAAGTCATCGATCATGGGTAATGGGTAACGATTCTTTATAGTGAGTTTATTCAACTCCCGGTAATCGATACACATTCTGAAAGATCCATCTTTCTTTTTAAAAAATAAGACAGGAGCTCCCCAAGGCGAAGTACTTGGTCGGATAAAACCTTGGTCTGCCAACTCTTGTAGTTGGTTTGATAGTTCCTGCATTTCTAAAGGAGCTAATCTGTAAGGTGCTCGAGCCACTGGCGCCGCTCTTGGAATTAAGTCGATTTGGAATTCTACTTGACGAACTGGGGGTAAGCCAGGTAGATCTTCAGGAAAAACTTACGGAAATTCTCTAACTACTGGTATGTCTTCCAGTCGTTTATCGTCTGACTTCTTTTCCATTACTTTGGCTATGAAAACTTGACATCCCCTGGATATATACCTTTCGGTTTTTATACAAGATATGAGGCTTAGTCGGGTTTTACTTCGATCACCTCGGATGATTAAAGTTTCACCGTTGATTAGGATGTGGACGACTTTCTCGTCACAGATAGATCTAGCATGATACTTGGATAACCAATCCATACCAATGACGACATCGAAACTACCGAGTCTAATTGGCATAAGATCAATTTCGAAAGGTTAATTTAACAGAATCATGGTGCAACCTTGAATAACGGTATTAGTGCCTACTAAGTTTCCATTGGCCATTTCAATATCGTAAGTGGTATTTAATGTAATTGGTGGGATATTAAGCA